>CAXKVX010001272.1:0-30617 GCA_964058865.1 Eleocharis quinqueflora | reverse complement strand
AGTAGACTCCGACATTTACAGCTTGATGACTTGCGACGATAAAAAAAATTAATTACAGTCTTGACGAGCACAATCAAAGTCGTTACAAAAACTTACCTAAATTGAATCCAACTCTTGTATTAAATTATTAATATTTTAATTAATAAAGTTTTCAATGTTTCAAAAGTTGAATTTTTTTTTCATGATTGACCTTAGGAAAATAAAAATAGTATTAATGACTTTTATTTCAAATATTTTACAGTAATAACCATATTTATAACATTCAGGTTCAGATGTGTTATCTATGTTATGTTATGTTATGTTATGTTATGCAATAACCATATTTATAACATTCAGGTTCAGATGCGTCATGCGTCAAGCGTCAAGCGTCATACGTCACGCGTCAAGCGTCATACGTCATGCATCAAGTGTCAAGCGTCATGCATCAATTGTTGTCGGTTTGAAATTAGCAATGTTCACTACATCAAAACACATTAACTGCGTCCACAATTGCTGTCGGTTTGAAATTTATACGCCGGTAGCACTTGTTAGCCCAAATTACTTCTGTCGAATAAAAAAAATTGGCCCAGAAAATTCTAGGTAACAAATTGCAAGTATAGTGATTTTGTGAAAAGGGAAAAAAGGGGAAACAGAGAAAACCTAGGTCGACCTTGCTTCTCCAACTATCCTCGGTTGAGACGATGTTTCTCTACCAAGACCTCGTAGCTGAGTGATTATTCGATCGACCTCGCTTTCTTGCTCTCTTCGATTCATCTCTGCAGGTAGACACCACAATCGAAACCCTAGATCGATCAGCCTGCACCATTCGACAGGCACAGTGACGTGTAAAAGAAGTAGCTTCAAGCAGACGGTCAGTAACTTTTTGGAATTTTTCTTTGTTATTAGTGTGTCTATCGCTATTTTGTTAAGCTATTTTGTTAGCTATTTTGTTAATCTATTTGGTTAATTAGAACTCTTTTGAACCCGCAGTAATTCTAGAAATATCTGATGTGATGTTTAATTATTTATATGTGATTTTTTTCTGAGATTTCTTACTCTGGTGATGATTTTAGGTTTAGTGGGATTGAGATTGTAATTACTGTTAATTTAAGGAGTCAAATACTTGTTCCTAATTCGAATACTAGTGGGGTCTAGGTTGCTAACTACTATTTCAAATAATGTATGGATTCAGATATCTGAAAAAGGTAATTTCCATGATCGATTGATGTAATTTGGATGGAATATATTATATATAATTAATGGAATGCCAAAGAGGATCTAGTGGAACTTATCTCTCAAGTTGAATCAGCCACTCTGAAATCTCATAAGTCATTAGTCACATGTAAATATGTAACATATTTTACAAGCAAATGCAATTTACAAATTGGTTTCCCAAAAAGGACAAATTTAATGATGCACAAGAGGTGTTCGATAATGGACTCATAGTGATGGTGTCAGATTTTGGTATAATGCAGTTTTGGCTCAAAGCTGATCAAGGAGGAACAGAACAAAATAAAGCTGTAATGGTTTATTGCTAGGTTGAAACCTAAATTTCCAAAGGTTTTGTTGTCAGCAAAGACAAAGAAAATGAAACTATAAATAAAGCTAACATTGTTAATTCCATTTGAAATACGTTTTCTGAATTAGAACTTTTCTTCTATTTCTAATTTAAAAAAGAAAATATATAATGTTCAGGTTGGTTGATGGGCTGATAGAGGAAATGAAGAGAGATGCAAGACAGGTCGATAGCAAATGAGGTATTAGTATTGAAAATTCATATTATTGATTCAGAAATAAATAACATTTTTGTTCCATATGTTGTGTTGCTTTGATGTGTCAGTTTGACTTCTTTATTTTCTCTGTTCTTTTCATGTCGAGCATGTTGATATTGTAGTATAACTTTTGTCTATAATTGACTTGAATTCATATTTAACTCGGAAATGTTATCAACATAGTTTCCTTCTCTTAATTTAGTTATTGTTGAATAACAAAAGTATTTTCTGGCATAAAAACAAAGTTGTATCGCTTGTAACGGTCCTCTCTGGCTTGTAATGAAATTCTATAAAGAATCTCACAGCTCAGGTGTTTATTTATTTCTCTTTTTGAAAGTATGCCATCATGATATGCCAAATCACAAAACTTTGGTAATCTACTTATTTATTTCAAGTAGTGTTAGAACAAGCCAATGATTCAAACTGTTGCCAATGAAACTAATGTCATCAAAGAGTTGCTATTATATGGATTTCGAAGAGTTGCGACATTGGATGAACAAAGTGTAAGGTGTGGTTTCTTATGGCTTTTGTTTATAATGTTTCAATATGTAGAATAACTTGGAATTTTCTAACATTTGTTTTGCAATTGGCAGCTTGGTACACTTGAAGGTTGTTTATCCATCATCCGGAATTGAATTTGAAGATCTTGCTTTTTAAAGTACATAACTCAAGGTTGATGAAAAGCTTCTTTTATGTACTATATTTTTATCCTGTGTTGTTATGATAGGTTGTAGTATTTGTTATGATTTCTTATATCTGAATGGATGTATAATTTGTTGATACTATTTCGTAGGTTTTAGTGTATAATAATATCCTAATTGTATGAATGAGTTGAAGCAATGTATCTTTCTAATAGAATGTATAATATTCAATATCCACGAGTGGAATGTATTTGCAATTGAATGTAACTAGTCCCGTATTTCCTTTAATTCTTGTGAAAGCATCTGCGACCGGTGAATTTTGTTAAGTGCGACCGGAATTTGGTAGCTGATGGTTGTTCATATTGTGCCCAATTTTTTTAATGACATTCTATGTAGATCATATTTACAATCAGAATTTATTTACTAATGTTGGTAAAGAAAGAATTAAGGACATACATTGGTCTATTAATTAATGGTTGATACATGAAGAATAAGGGTCCAGACAGTTTTCTATTTGACTCCAACCGTGTTATCTTTTGCCGTGAGCACGCATGAGCGCCTCCGTTAGTGGATGAGTCCTAAGTGATCCATATTATTATTTGTTATTCTCCTTGTGGTTAAATATCTATAAATGCTCTATTTTACATTTCAAATCACAGAGAAAATTTGCAAATAACAAATTAAGAGGATCGCAGATAATGTTTGCGATCCTTCTATAAGAACTTTCCAATTTCAAGTAATATTTCTACCTCTTTAACACAACAAGTTCTTGGTTAATTCTTAACAAAATTACGTGTCACGATGGAAATGCAAGAACTATGAAGTATGGATTAAATTATTCAATAAAAGAGCTAAATGGTACATGATAATTTTTATCTCGTGATTTAAAATAACAAAAGAGTTTTTGTTCTTAATGTTTTATTGTATAGCATTGGTGCTCAAAGGATTGATGATGCTTGTGTGGCCTTACGCAACTACTGCATTGCAAATGATCTCCAAGGGTAAGATATAAATATTCACATTTTATAGCATCTATACATGTAATGTAATTAAAGTGATTGGTAATCATGCATATTGATCTCAATTAACTTTAATAAACCAATCTACTGTGCAGTTGTTTCAGTAGCATGCAGCAGCTCAATCAAGAGTTTGTGAACTTCAAGAGCAGGCTTGATGCTTAATTTACGGTATAACATATAAAATTGGTTTTGTCTGATTTATGCTAATCTGTTCATATTCTTCACAAATCATATATGTTAATTTATTTCATCATTGTAGGTGGAGCAACAAATATTGGCAGCTGGTGGATTTATTCCAAAGATACTGTGATAGTTTCCATTGGAATTAAGCTGTTTTAAGGTGGATGTCAGTTGTGAGAATTCTATTATAATAAAGATCTAGTTGTTGATCTTTCAGTTATGCTTTGTTGTGAACTTTTAATGTGAGATAATACTTTTGTTTGGAAATTAAGTTCTGGTTACCAGTAAACTATTGTGTTGGATTAATATGTACTCTTAAATCTTTGTTTTGTATCTGTTTGCGCATGAGGAACTTTCAGCCAAATCATCTTAACTTTCATCATGTACGAGAGTGCGTGATCATTCGATTTAATACAAGTTGGAATGTACTTCACACTTGTGGTTCTTCGGGTTACTTTGGAACAAATGAAATAGACAGTGCTTTGAACTCAAAATTATCAGAACAATATTCACAAAAAAAAAAGGAATTTGCCCATTAGCTAAGCATGGAGTACTAAAGGAGGATTTGCGTAGTGGAACTTCCATTTAGAATGTTGCTGTTGAATTTTAGAGAAAGAGAGAGTGGTTGAAGACAACCGATCCACATATTTTTAAGTTTGTGTACCAAATGTTGGTACAGTTTTTTTCAGCTAAGTGGCATTTTGTATCAGGTTTGAAACTTTTGCTGGATTTTGTTGTTGGCATGAATGGTTGCTGACTGGAACAGACACAACTTTCCTCTTTTGTGGTTTGGTAGCTAGTGTTTACTGATGCATACCTTTTTGTTTCTTCTTGTACTGGTATCCGTAACCAGTTTTCTTGTGTTTGATTTTGGCAGGAAGTTCTCTGATCCTCTGGTCTGCTATGAGGTCTTTTTTTCTCTCTTTTGGTGGTGGTACAGGAATCCTCGCCTTTTTGTGGGTTGTAGCTTTGTGCCAATCACCGGTATTTGACTCAACAACCTTTTGTTTTTGCTGGCACTATGGTCTCTGATTGTTTGTCTTTTGTTTAAGCTTTTGTTATCTGCAGTCCCGTGGTTCGACGGTTCTGTTTTTGTTGTTTTGCTTGCGAGAGCTTCTTTGTGTGGATCAGATGTTGATATCATGTTGAATTTTAGAAGAAGAGAGATTGGTTGAAGACAGTTTTAAACAAACACATCATTTTTTCAGCTTAGTTATTTTGATGTTTGTAAATAACTGATATTTATACATGCATCTCCAACGGTTATTTCTTGATTTCCTAGCTGTCAAAAAGCCCCTTATTATTCTTCTATATTCAACAGTTTCTGACAAATATGCTACCTCCGATTTGAGGATCCATGCAAGCTACCCTGTGCGTGATAGTAAGCACAACATCTATTGCTACACATTACTGTTACAAAATTTAAACAATTATAAATGAAATTGGATGTAATTCACAATTCTCTGCTCCTGAGTTTTTAATGCTTCTCTCTCTCTTCCACAGACGCAAATTAGCTATTCCAGCTTTTAGTAAAATAGCACTAACCTTAACTATTCTAATCTTATGTATCTACTTGATGTTTGGATTTCACAGATCTTAATAGCAACGCTATTCTGAGAAGAACAGTCTAATGATCCAAACATAACGGTTAGAAATTGGGATATTGTTGCTAATTTTTATAAAAGTCAGGACAGAATTTGCTATTTCACATAACCTGATTCTGTGAAGTTGAAAACTGATATAAAAAATCTGAAGTATCGAAGAATTTAACTGTTTTAGTTAAGTGAATTAAACTAGTGGTTGGTTGAACAACTATGTTCGAAAAACAAACTGCTCAAATAGATATCAACTAATTAATTGTACTGTATCTATAGCACTAGGCATATGGTGAACTGGATGGACAGCCTTTCTTGAACCATCAATTCATGCTTTGAGCCATGGTTGTCTCATTTTCTTTGTGTTATGTAGGATATATTTCTGCGCTGATTGCTTGGAGAGCTTGCATTGTGGTATACTAGTTTTGAATGAATTTTGCACTGCAGGGCATATAAGGACTAAGAGGAAGGAAAGAAAGAGAAGAAAAAAAAGTGACACATAAAAAACATAAAAATTATGCACACACACACACACACAAGAAAATTAAACCATAAAGATGTTTTCTACATGTTCTTTTACAGTATATACGATTTGTTGTTTTGAATGATTCTTTCATTTTGAGTTTTAACAAGTCTATTATTTTCTTTCCACTAGTTATGTAGGGAAAAAAGAACCAGCAGAAAATGATAACAAATTAGAATCATTTGTACCCAGATGGGTTACTCCACAATTTCTTTTGCTCGTCAAAACTAGCTATTACTGCAGACTGTCTTTCGCTGCTTAATGAATTTGCAAAATTTGTGTAGTATGCTTCCTTCTCAATGTCAGTTAGTACCTTCACTAGTTTCCCACGGCTATTGTCTTCTATGACCTGTCCATCCTCGCTTATGTTGTTATTGCTCAAAACTTTAATTGACTTCTTTATCGTCTCATGACTTAAATTTGAGCCTTCTATAAGAAAAAATGCCCCAAGAATTTCACCCAAAAACATATCCTGGCAAAAACAAGAAGTACATATCCAAGCGTTGATAAAGGAGAAAAAAAGGAATATGATTTCTTGCATGATAGAGAAAAGAAGTGAAAAAACAATGAATGTAACTACATAGAGCTGTATTAATTACCATGTGGCGATATGCTTCATGCTTCTGCTCTAGCCTTTGCATCAAGGATAATAAGCGGTATGTGAAACGGGCTTCAGGTGTCCTCTTGGCATTTTCTAAAGCTTCAATAACCAATCTAAATGAGCTGAATTTCCGTTGAATACTAAGTGGGATAAGAGTAATATTTATATCTGAATCAATGACAATCTTGGCTGCTAGAGGATCAAGAAAGAAATTGAACTCTGCATAATTGTTTGACGGAACAGTAAAAACGTTCCCTTCTTCATTTTGTTCATCCTTGACATTGCCTCCAACGATGTAAATACTCTGTTTATCAAAGTATATCAAGCCATTAGTACTGACCTAAATCGAAGAATGTCTCATAAGAAATCAGAAAATAAGTATCTGACCTCTATCACTGAGCTTGTTGCTTTATCTGAGAGGATTATATTAGCTATGTTAGTAAGAGGTCCATTTGCTAATATTATGATCTTTTCATCTGGATCAAGTTTGTTTGTAGTAGATTGCCAGACATCAAAAGCCGATGGCTGCCTATTTTTAGTTGAAGTTTCAGCTGTGTATCTGCAAGGGAATAAAAATTGCTACTACATATAAATTGTCAAAAAGGGGACGAGATAAAAGATCCTGGCACGAGTAAGCATTCTACCTTCGGGGACTTCTTGGCAATATCCGACCTAGGCCAAAAAGCGTATCTGAATCGAGTAATCCACCGCTGCCCTTCGGGATAGCCTTAACATACTTGCAACCAAGTATTGGAGTACCAAGTGCAGTGGAGCTGCCAAGGCCCACCATAATATCATCACGACCCATCATATGTAACACGTCATAAATAATATCAACAGTAGCCATATCTGCCCATCCATTTCCACACACAAGTATGCCCTAATTATGGCAATTTGATATCTGACCATATTCAAATGTGTAATTTTGGAACCACTATGTTTGTGTAACAAACTAAATATGAATTGTACCTTAAGATTTATTAGATCAGTTGGAGCTTTGAGAAGGTATATTAAGGAAAGGAAGTCTCCAGCACTCATGTCCATGTCGAAAACAACTGGGTTTCCCTTGGGTTTATCAGCAAAATTTGGCTTATACAAAATTTCTCTGTAATATGGGAACTCGGTTGTCAAATTAAAGTGTCCCGTTTGTTGAGGTAGATTTAAAACCTACAGCAATATGTTTATGTCATAATAAACATTAATTTGAATTGTTCAAGATACACAAAATTTGTAAACAATATATCTATATTTTATGTCGGGAACCATTGACAAGCAAAATTTTGACACATCCTTAACAATGAATTATTCAAAAATTTATAGTCATATTCTTAAGCATATAGATTCGTGTTTTCAATTTCATGTCATTTGAACGTCATTTAATACTCCAAAGAAGATCTTTAGTGTACAATTTTGCAATAGTTCATATTGTAACAGTCTTTGATGGAGTATCAAATGATGCTTGAATTGCATGCATGAAACTGAAATTACGGTTAATCAACAAATTTAAGAATATGACTATAAACTTTTTTCCTACTTTTAAAAATATTTACAAAATTTTTTGTTGTCAATGGATCCCCACCCCATTCGTTAGTAAAAAATAAGCAACAATTACCTCTAGAAAGCTTTTAAAAAATTCTCTATCAAGAGAACTTTTAGGATCTTGATTTGCTTTCGCTTTGATGGCTACTCGAACTTCAACTGCCTCTAGACCTGTTACTTCCTTGGTATACCCATCCTAAATTGCACATCAAATGGAAGCCAACTACTAAAAAAATATTAAATAATTTGCAAAATTGAATAGGTGAGCTTGAGAAGTACCTCACATCTGCCTCTATTGCTTCCATTTATCAGGCAAAAGTGATCATCAACTCCTGTTTGAACATGACCGCTGTGTACTCCATATTTTGTCAAATTAAACTTCGGGACAACTCGCCCGTCAAAAAATGTGTTAGAGCCATCATTTTCACCGTATGGTTTGTTAGAGGTGACTACAGTTAAGTTCATATGTTCCATTGCAGCGAACTCATTTTCACCATTATACTGGTCCCCATTGCGCATAATCGATATAGCAATGCCTGAAGTAAATGAATCCCACAAGAAAGAAGCCTGTGACAAGTTAAAAGTAAAATTGCATAAGGGAAAGAAGCAAAAAATCTGCATCATTACGCCATTAAATTAACAAGTATTATACTGGTTTATTCCTGTACAAGAAGATGCAATGAAAGAGCTTACAGTGTGCAATTTCAGAGTCTGGTAACAGTATTGTGCCTCAAAAGTGTTCTGATGCTGCTCAAATTTGGCTAAGAATTGCTCAGTTATTGGAATTGTGTTGGTAGCATCGAGTGGCACAAGGGTTATAGGAATGCCAGAGTGAAGCACCTATATGTAACATAACTCTAGTCAGTAATCAGTGATTTTCAAATTTAATTCCTTACAGTCTAATTACTTCCTCTGTGTGTGTGGTTTATTGTTTTCAGTAATACATAGATGAACATTCTACCAAAAAAAGATCCTAATATACCTGGTATGCTGCGAATGGGTCTACAAATATATTAAACTCTGCATAAGGATTGCTCCTGTATCCCGAAAACAAATTACCAATGATAACACACTGTTCCATAGCCTTGCAAGAAGTGTTACTTTCCAGGCAGCAGCCTATTGGATTCTTTGACCGGACTGCGCCCCCCATGACATATATGTGCTCCACATTTTTCTTCAGTTCAGGGTGTGCCATGAGAAATATTGCAAAATTCGTGTGCGCTCCAATCAGAATGACAGTTGTTGGACCATCAGAGATGGTCTCTATCATTACTTGTTGTGCTGTCGGTTGCAGTAGAGGTATGTATCTCCTGATACCCTTTTTCAACATGACTTGGAATAAACATGATTGTACAGTACCAATATGGCAGTAGAATAATTAACAGAGCATTATATTTTATTCTCTTTTTTTAAGCTGTAAAGTACTGGTAATATATTGGTATCTCATTCTTGAGTTGTACCTGTGGAAGAAAGCTCCTTCTAAGTCCAAAATTTGTGTCAATATCTAACAGCCGGCTCACAGGAATAGCTTGTCTGTAACGACAATCACCTACCGTTGACATATCCTGATATACATTTTTACACATATGAGAAACTTGGTCACAGCAGATACTAAATTATCGCTAATTCTACTTAAGAGTCAAAATTAACTTGATTGCACCATTATTAATGGCAAGATCAACTTGATTGAACAATTATTAATGACAATCAATGATTGTAATTGATTTGTGTTTAAAAATTTTGTACATAGCAAATTCACTTTTAAGTTATAATGGCAAATGCAGTTCTAAATATTAGGAACGATCAAAGTTACATGCAAACAAATTTCAAATGAAGCAAAAAAGAGTTTTGATACTTGATCAATAAGAGGCAGATAACCGCCAACGTCAGGGTGTAGTTTACCATCTTTTGATATACCGCCTTCGCCTCCTACTCCTATGCTAATGTCATCACGACCCATCATGTACAAAATGTCATACAAGTGATTAACTGCATGTCCAGCATTCGACCATGCATTTGCATTTATAGTTACAGCCTGTAGCAAGACAAACATTACATTATAATATATATGCTACTTCTATTTTTGAATCAAGCTAAATATTTTTAGCAAGAATTAACAATATTTGAGCTATCTTTTTTCTTTTAATTTTTATTGCTAACAAAACAAAAACAAAGCCTGATCATAATTAATTATTAATTATTGTGTCAAGCACATGGGTGATTTTTTGAGGTCTACTTTTATGGATTAATAGAAATTGCTTGATTTTGTGCTGTAGAATTCCATGACTCACTGATACGGTTCTAAAAGAAACAGACAAATTATAATTAATCAATAGTGCTTTTTAAAACCAAGGAGCAATATGTTATATGATGTCTTCTTTATTATTATTTTTTCTTACTCTAGGATTCCAACTCATATTTTACCTGCCGAAAGTGCAATGCCAAAAATACAAATGCTAGTTATCCCAATGGAACATTTCTTGAAAAGAAAAAGAAAGAATAATTCAAAGGCATGCACCCAACCAGTTTGTCTGATCTGTCTTAAGAAAAAAGAAAACAAAATCTAGCAACGTTTCAAGTGACCAGTGTATCTATTTCATATACTAACCAGAAGCTTTTTGAGTCATCTCAATATAATAGTACCTTTGGATTTGAACTTAAGTGGCAACTTGCAAAAAAGGAAGAACAAGATGTTCAGAGTCTCAAAAGAAACTTCCAATCTCTGGTGGAAAAACTTTTTCATATAATAGAAGTATGAAAATAGTAAATAGAAATCCTATAAACCTACCTCGGTTGTATTATTAAAACAGCCAAACTACCGCTCATTTGATCCCAAACTAATATGCAACTTTTGCACACCCCAGGTAAAAAATAAATAAATAAATAAGGAGCAGAAGAGAAACAAAGAAAGGAAGGATGAGATAGTAACCTGGAGATCAAACTCTGATCGATTTTGCTTCAACAAATACAGAAGCCCAAAGAAATCATCTGTATCCATGTCTGTGTCTAAAAGAAGCCTTCGTGGTTTCTTACTGTGAAGAGATTCTCCCCTTAATCCATAAAAACTCAGTGACATTGCCAGAAAACAGAGCATTGTTGCCGTACAATCCATCTCCTTCCAAACTTTAACAAAAAGGCTCTCTCTTTGTAGTTTATAGACAAAGTGGAAAAGCTAATTAACTTCTTAAGGAGTGGCTATTGAGAAATCCAATTGATAGGGAGGTTGACACAGTCATTATTGGTATGGAAGGAACAAGAAAATTGTCTGCACTGTATGGATTGTATTAGACAAAAGAAGAAAAGCAAGAAAGAAGGAAGATCTAAAGAAGTATCTTACTATATGATAGGCTCTAGCTTTGATTATGATATTAAGATAATTGATAGTTCATTGTTGGTTAGTCAAAAGAGCATCTTACATTGATGAAAGATATAATAAATACAAGCATCTTTTTCAGAAATCCACACCCCTTCCTTTCTCTCTGATTGTCTCTTGTGTGTTATTCTTTGCATCTATGATACATTCTACATCATAGACTACACAAGTGGTGTCACTTTGGAGTTGCATACCATATCTACGTGTCAATATGTGCCTTCCTCCTTGTCCCTTGGGTAACCTAAGTTATATGAATAAGGACGTATCAATTGAAAGCATCTAAAGGGGAAATAACATAACAAAAAGAAAGTTCATTTTGCCTCTTGCGGAAAACAGAAACATTTGGTCCTTTTTAAATGGAAGTGTTGAACTATTTTTGTTAGAAAAGTTCATGTACATGTACCTCTCAGATTCAGATATTTAGTGAAAGTCAAAAGGGCTATATAAAGAAAGAAAGTAGATATTTTTTATGAACAGTACAATGACATTAATTGGCTATAACTTGTGCAAGAAATAAAGTAGATATTTTTATGAACAGTACAATGACATTAATTGGCTATGTCAGCATAATAATTTGATTGTTCATAAGTGACAATTCGACTCAATCATCATGTTCCTCTTCTATCCTATGCAATTAAAATATGACCAGTTTTATTGGCATCTCTTATATCTTCTACTTTTAGTTTACAAATTAAATTATGGCTAATTTTGTTATGAATCAAAATTAACTTAATTGCACACACTTATTGATAAACATCCACTGTTATAATTGATTTGTATTTAAAAGTTTTGTTCACGACATACTCCTTAAATTATTATTTTATTCCATATTTCATTCTAGGAGTAATTCTAGAGTAAATTTTGTGATAGTTACTCTTTCCGTCTTCAGCAGAGATCTTTTTTTTGTATTCTTTATTCTCAGAGCATCTTCATCTCTGAAATTTTTGGAGTTTCTAATATGACGTGACAGTTTCTAAATGAGTTTCAGGGATGTAGATGAGTTTTCTATTTAGAAATTCTGCTCAAGAGTTTCTTATTTAGCAACTATGCTTTAGAGTTTATAAACTGTGACGTGGCTTACTCATTGGCTAAAATTGATCAGTCTCTCATGATATTGGTAATATTTGCTGATGTGGCAATTTAGAAACTCTAATTTTTCAGTTTTAGGGATGGAGGGTTTAAAAACTAAAAAAAATTAAATTTCTAAAATTGATGTGGCAATAATTTAGAAACTCCAAAAATTTCACAAATGGAGATGCTCTCAATAGAAATTTATCGGATCCGCCAGACCAAATCCGTTTTCGCTTCTGTGATCCGCGTGCACCACCTCAGCGCCTACTCCTCTCATCTCCGAGCTGTGAGCCACGGATAGACCGGACCAACTTTTCACTGTCCTTCCCATCGCGCGCGGTGTACATCCAAGACCGCTTGTTCTCCCTCGCGTAAAGACCAGCGACTCACCCGTGCTCCAGACTTCAAAGAGATGGTGCCATACGCCGCGGCCAAACCTAGATAGGATTGCCGTTTGCGCTCGCATCATTCCACACCAAAACCATTCCCATTCTCTTTTTACTTTAGGCTTCTCTTTTTCTTTTGCGAGTCGCGCATCGTTCGAACTTCTGGAGTGTGAGAAATCGAATGCATATCCTGAGTTAGTGAGACTGCAGGGCTGTTATTCGAGCGAGTTGCGTCTAGCTCGTACTCGGTTCGTGAATTATACGAGCTAGTTCGGATCGAATCATCAATGTTGTTTCGAGTTGAAAGTCCAGCTCATATTCGACTCGTGAAAAACTCGAGCCGGCTCGTAACTCGTTAAATAACTCGAATTTACAATTTTGTTTGCTAAAATTTTATGAAATTCTGTCGTTTATGCATTGAAACATTTACTAGAGCTAATTATAAAATCGACTATAATTTATATCAATATAAAACAGAAAAACTAAAAAAAAAATTAAAATGAAGGTATCAACATATTACATGTTATGTTAAGAGAAAAAATATGTGTAGTACAATAATCTGAGCAAGTTAACGAGCGAGCTGGCAGTAGCTCGAACTCAGCTCGTAAATTATACGAGTTACACAACTCGAGTCAGATTAGCTCGAGTTAAATCTGAGCGAGTTGATAACGAGCTAAAATTCGAGCGAGTTACGAGTCGTGAGCTTTTTGCCCAGCCCTAACCTGAGTACCCGACTGCTTCACATTAATCCTCATCCTTCATTTAACATTGAAATTTGTATGCACTAATTTAATTCAATAAACAATCAGAATTAATGTAAAGTAGTTGAAGTATTTTATCTGATGTAAATTCGTGAGGAATCAGGGATGAATTTATGTAGTGAGCAGTCGCTTTCTTTGGAAATTGTTTTTGTAAAATATTCATATGTATTTATACGATTTAAATTTTTTTGTAAAATAATCATATATATCTAAAAATATGCTTTATTTTGCTTCTTTGAAAAAAAATTATAAATCTTACTCCTACAGAAATTCTGAATCCGCCCCTACGAGAAATCACATATAAAATTCTGAAGGAGTAGTGTATCATTGTCAATACGAAGAGCAATTTACAAGTCAAGCGTGATACATGACTAAACCATAATCAAAGACATGATAAAATGAATGAGTTGTCCCCACACACTTATCCACAATAATGAGCATACTTTTATTATATTATAGATAGCATCTTAATTAGATTTTTTTTCATTCATTATCACTAAACTTACACACACAATCGCAAAAAAAAAAAAAAAAAAAAACTTGAAAAACACTTCTGAAAAATTGTCACAAGTATGACTTGAACCAAGACATCTCCATGAAAGTCTAATGATTTAACCAACTACACTAGATGTTGGTGGCACATTTTCATTAGTTAATCCAACAATTATAAAGAAATATATAATTACAAAGACTGTTTTAGATAAGAAATGTTTTACTCTAAAACACACATAAAATGAATATCTACAACATGTTTTATCAACATAGTTTATTTTGTTTAATATACAAAATAATGTTTTAATTTATAAGTAGAAAATCTCACAAACTAAACTAAATAAAAGTTGAAAATAATATATTGATAATAGTAAAATCTTCAAACATTGTGTCTAACAATTGGGAACAATTTTATCTAAATACGAAACACTGTTATTTAATTCGAAATTTAAAATTGAAATATTTTTGTCACAATGTCAAAATTTTCAAGACAAATACTAGGTAAAAATTGTGATTTTGAACAAGGAGATAAAGACCTAAAATTATTGTGGAAGCGTTTAAAATTTCAAGTATAATTTTTGAATCTAATCACCTAACTAAGTCAAGTAAATAAGTAATGATGCAATTCTAAGCAATTCAAGCAAGAATAAAGATAGTAAGAGCAAGAAAACAAAAGAGTTAAAGGTTTTAGACCTTAATCACCTAGCCAAGAGTTAAAGCAAGCAAGTTCTAGAAGTAATTGAGTAAATCACAAATCAACAAAGAATAAAATAATAAAAGAGAGAGTAAAGAGAGAGCAAGAGCAATCAAGAGAACAAAGAGAACACACGATGTGACGTGGTTTGGCCTATCAATCAACTAAGCCTACGTTCACGGGTCTCTCGAAACCAAATCTTCCTTTCGGGCCGATTTCACTATCAAAATAAGTGTTTTTTACAATTACAGAGTCGATCTTTGATTTCTTCTAAACAAGCAAATCAATATTCGTCTTCTAGACTAATGTATGGGGCAACACCACTCTACACGGTTAAAGATCCGATTGACAAAACAATCAAGAACAAATGATGCACCACTTGACAATACAAATGTGGTGCACCAAAGACTAAAATCTAGCTAAAGGTAAGTTCTATGATTGGCAATTAGACTACAGATGCTATCCTAATACTCTCTTGTTTAGGTAGCTGGAGGAGAAGGTAATTAGGCTCTTTAATGTGCTCAATTTGATGCTTAGAAGCTTGTAGAGGGTGTTTGATACCCTGTTGGTTCGTCTATGCATCATATATATAGTCTGGACACTTCTTGAGATGTTGAAACCTCCAAAATTGATTGTAGCATTACAGAGAACCCATAACGCCTTATGAGACATGTTATAATGGGTTGTACAATTTTCAGAATTGCCCTTCTTCTCTTGTGCAGCTGTCTTGTAGGCCATTTCCAGTAGGATAACGTTATAACGCCATGGGAACCCGTTATAACGGGTTAGAAGGCGTTGTAATGCCTTGGGCAAGGGTTACAGTAACGTCGTGCTCGGCCAAATCCCAGCTTGATGCTGTAATCTCTCCTCTTGACAGTTTGTGACGGGTTAGACATCTGTTATGATGGGTTGCTGACCCGTTGTGACGGGTTATGAAGCGTTATGGTAACGTTGTGCTCTGTTGGGCACTGTAAAGCCATCCCTTGATGTCTTGAGCATGTCTTGACTTGTCTAGAGCATGTTTGAGCATTGGTTGAGCATGTGCAACATTAGTTTGTACCTGTTTCAACCTGCTACTTCACCAAAGCTCGCGTGCAAGGTTAGTACTGATTTGTTTTGAAAATTGTCAAACAAGAGATGAGTTTAATCCAACAAAGTTATCACGAATAGACAATTAGAAAATAACTATCCTAAACACTCTCTCAGCTTTGGATGCTGGAAGGAGAAGGCTTCAGTGTTCTTTTTTGTGCTTAATTGAGTGCTTGTAAACTTGACAAATGCTTTCTTTTTTGTAATGCTAGAATGTAGGTTCCAAGTTTATATAGCCATAGCATTTATTGGACTTCTTGAAATCTTTACCAGGACTGCTTTTGTTACAAAATTGTCCAATCCATTGTAACGGGTCTGAACCTTTCCAGAAATACCCTTGTCTGCATCTTTGTGTGACTTCTAGGCCCATTTCTTCAGTAATCCGTTGTGACGGGTGAGGAACCCATTATTACGAGTTGGCAACCCGTTCTAACGAGTTTGCTTGCATTACTATAACACAAGTCTCTACCAAATTCGAACTCATTGTAACTGTTGGATGTAAATCAATTGGTGCAATTCAATTAGGGTATCATTACAAAAAAACTGTTTCCTAATCTAAAACAATTGCAAACAATCAATTTTAATAAAATCGTTGCGACGTGAGTGAAATAATTAAATGAGCGGAAGCGGTACTTACCTTCCACCCCTACAGTCTCCCTTGTACAATCATCCTTTCAACGAAGCGTCTCTTGTGGTGGAAGTGTAGAAGTGTGTTGTTGGGCGTAAGCAACCCATTTGTTTCTATCCTGGTGTCTATCCTTTTTCCAATGCCAAGGAACAATGGGGTAATTATCTTTTAAATGGAGTAAGAAGTGAGGCTATGCACAACACATGTGCCCTATGTCGATAACCGGGAATTGTCTTTTCAACCAACGTTATAATGGTTATAATGGAATCACAATTCAAATCAGATCTCCAATTGAATCTTTGCTGAGCTGCATCACATAACATGTGCGATCGCTCGTGCTACGAGTGAGAAACTAATTTAAAATGAGTCGCTACAAAAATTTTAACATGAAATAGACATAGACGATCTATGTGGACGGACAGTGTGATCGCGTGGCGTTTCGTGGAGTGTACATTCAAGTATGTTGTGGGCACACACTTGCAGTTTTTTGGAGCTTGCCACGTTGTTTTTTGCACTACAGTTTGCAAATCGTTGTGGTTTCATCAGTCCATTGAAACACATGATATTTTGGAATTTCCACCCTTTTTCTTTCAATTTTGACTCGTTAAATCATCGGTTGTTTAATTTTGCCCACGGGATTTTTTAAATAAATAAATAAATAATTGACAAAAAATAATTGGAGAAAGTTTTACGAAAAAACTAAAAAGCAAGTGTGTGGCCCCGCAACATTGCACTTTAATTATAACATATTTTGGTTGATTGTGGGAAGAAAGACAAAAACAAATCTAACAAAAAATAATTGCAATTACAATTGAAAAAGGCAGATACTTTTGGAGTTTTTCCCAGAATCGTAAGAAAAATAGGAAAGATATCCCAGGGAAGCGATAGAGATACCCACAATGCGTATCTCTAATCTGAAATGTCGAATCAAATATCAACGATCTCCTTCCAAAATCATATCAGTGACAATCGAACATTGATCTTTAGTCTAACGATTCACATTAAGATATGCATAGTGCGAAGCGGAAATACTACGCATATGGTATTGGTCCAAGAAATATAAGAGAGAAAATATAAGAACCGTTATGGCAACCAGGTCTGCCACAAGGCAGCAATTCAGGCCGAGCTGGCCTCATTTTAAGAGCATCTTCATTTCTGAAACTCTTGGAGCTTCTAATCTGATGTGGCAATTTCTAAATGAGTTTCAGAGATGTAGATGTGTTTCTTATTTAGAAATTTTGCTCTAGAATTTCTTATTTAGCAACTTTGTCTTAGAGTTTATAAACTCCGACGTGGCTTAATTATTGAATATAATTGATCGGTCTATCACAACATTAGTAGTATTTGCTGACGTGACAATTAAGAATCTCTAACTTTTTAGTTTCAGAGATGAAGAGTTTAGAAACTAAAGAAATATTAAATTTTTAAAACTAATGTGGCGATAATTTTGAAACTCCAAAAATTTCAGATATGAAGATACTCTAACAAAAAAAAACTCTCTTAGTAAGTAATGGTCTAAATATTGTCAAGGCCCATGAAGATTGAAAGGCATCCAGAGGTAAATCCTGATATGTTTCATTTGTCAAGTGATTAATTAATTTCTCTTTTAGTTTTTATTTCTCAATACTAGAGTTCAAATCTTGACCCACGTTAGTGATTCATTTCATGGCAATATTTTATATATACTTCAAAAGATAAAACGAGTTATAAATATTTACAGCATCTCTGGCTGTACGTTGGTTGAAAAATATTATGTTACAGCATGTCAGCATGCACACATACAATAATTTATTGTAAGTCTGTAAGTTTGTAACTGTAAGATTACATAATTTTACTGTATGACAGCAGGAGATAATTTAGTGCATAATTTCATTTGACATGTTAAATTAAGCGCACTGGTGCACTTATTCGTTTCTGAACTATGAAAACAAACATTGTTTCACTTTCACATCCGTTTCAAATTTATAAGAAAGGGAAGAAACAAATCACTGGAAAGTACAAAATTGCTTTCAAAATGGTGAATGTTGTTAGACCTGCATAACGTGCATAACGATCACGAAAGAGGTTAGTTGCGTTAACCGTTTTGTTTAATTAACAATTAAGAAATTTTGTTTCGTTAATTGTTTTGTTAAAGATAACGATCAAAACGATCAGAACGAAACATAACGATCAAATTCATTCTCTTTGTTTTTCATCCATCTCCTCTCTCATCACACTAAAGCAAATTAGAAACTGATGGTGAACGATTATAATTATACATCAGAATCAAATCATTCATATCCTCATTCGAGCAATCCTTCATTTCATCTCTCATCACCTTATTTCAGCATAGTATTTTTCTCTGAAATCAAAAATAATTCTAACACTACACAGTCACAAACGAAACTACGAAACAAACGATCACGAAACAATATGTTTTCGTTAATCGTTTCGTTATTTAAACGAAAGAAATATTTTTGATCGTAATCATTTCATTTGTCACGAAACGAAACGAAAAACGATTAAAAGATCGATCATTGACAGACCAAAATGTCGTAACAGAAACGGATGGGATAGCAATAACTGGTGGAGAGCCTACGTGGCGTTTGAAAAACGAAGTTGGCGATAGAAAGCACCTGCGATGGGTCATGGGTTGGTACTGTTAGTGCATGTATAAATAAATCTTATGATATATAAATGAGAACCAAGATATTCCAGAAGTTTTTTTCCCTTGTGAATAATTATAAACATATTCAACTACTATTGTACATCTAAATCTTATGATATATAAATTTGAGAAATATTCTGTAAATAAAAAAAAGATGAATAATAATTATTAAAATATAGTGTGCATCAAATTTGAGTCAATTTCGTTTTATATACAGTTATTTGATCTAAGATCATAATTTTTATATTGGTAGTTCAAATTTGATATATGTTTTATCCAATTAATTGATCACACATCTATAATTTTTATTTGTATTTGAGTAATAGTTTTAAATATATATACAGGCTCCAATAGTTAGTGATTTTTTTCCCTCAATCTACATACGTTGCTATCCCTTATGTCGTAATTCTACTATACCCTCAATACAATTTTTAATTAGTACAGTTATAACTCTAAATGAACATAAACATGATAAACTTTTTCTATCTTCTACTTGAAAAGCCAATTCCATGAAATTGGCGGGTTAAAACTGATAAGGTGTAGTTATAACTTAAACATGAGATGATGATCGATTACTGATCAAACCGACAACATCAACATAGAGAAGAAAAAAATCAAAAAATAAATTGAAAATATAGTGGTAGCATTACTGTTAATTTGGTACGACTACGAGATCATGGGACCCGGATCTATTGTAGCGCGGTAGCGCGCTACAGCAAATGGACGGTTCGGATCGATCGTCAATTTCGCGATCGATCGTCAGAGATGAAAATCAGAGGGTCTTTATACTTTAGCACGAATCTTGATACAATCAGTGAAAATCGAACGGTTCAAATAATGTACTACACCGTCCCGCACAGCACTAGAACCCGTTCCGAGGTCATAAGGTTAGAATTGTTACTCTGGTGTGGACCCCATTTGTTCGTACAGTCCGGTTTGGTGAGGTCATCACCTACTACTATGTATGATGTGTTACCAGCCTTTAGTTCGTGCCAACAGCCGAATTTCACGAGATAATTTTGGTTGATTTTAAAACTAAGCAAACGGGAATTTAGTTAATTCGAGATACCTGCCGAGATAAGAGACAAGAACCAAATTTATGATTATGCACCAACAGGAATATCGGAATCAACCAATTTCGTTAATTGGATCAGAGAATTGGTCAGATGCTTGTTAAATGTTGTATTAAATTTATTTTTTATGTAAGTGTAAGTAATACATATAATTTTATTTGTGGTGATTCGAGATGGTTACTAATTAGTAATTACTAATTTAGACTAAATAGGTTTCACTCCTTTTCTTGGTTAATAGAATAAAAATCAAAAGTTAAAAAAAAAGAAAACGCTTTGCTGGTGTAATTAATTAATTAAACTCACATCTCTTCTGCTTGTCAGTGTGCGCCAGTTGTATCCTGTGCGTACGATTGCGTGTACACACGAGTAAACATACACGATAAAAAGATATACACGATAATACAACAATGAACGAAAAGAAAAGGGAAAAAGTTAGTTCGAGGCTTCGAGCGTTAGAAAAAGAAATGCATAATAATAAATAATAATATTTTATTGGTGAGCGGTTTACGGTTCATGCGAGTCACCCCCTCAAACCATCTCTGAAGAAACGCCCAAACGGTTGTTTCTGATAGCGAACTTGAAACTGCCTCCTTCTCTCTCTCTATCTCTCTCTTCATCGCTCTCCTCCTCCATTTTAAGTTGGTTCCATCACCTAATCCCCAAAAACGAAACCAACAAAACCGATCCGGATTTAAAACCCTCACACCCGGCCCCTATCTCGGAAGGACAAATTTTTAACACCAAAAAAGCAAAATCCAAAAGTGCATGCTTTAGAGGAGATCATGGTGGAAGGAGGAGAGAAGCAACCACAGTCGTCTCAGTCACAAATCCAGATGCAGATGCAAGTGCAGCATCCGATGCAGATACAGATGCAAGTAGTGCAACAGGCGGTGCATCAGCAGCATGCACAGGAAAGACAGCAAAGGGTGAAGGGGTCGTGGAGTCCCGAGGAAGATGCGATGTTGACGAGGTTGGTGGAGAGACATGGTGCTAGGAATTGGAGCGTGATCAGCGAGGGCATTCCGGGAAGGTCAGGGAAGTCGTGCCGCCTCAGGTGGTGCAACCAGCTCAGTCCCACCGTGCATCACCGCCCCTTTACGCCCGCTGAGGACGCTACTATCGTCGCTGCTCATGCCAAGTATGCTTCATCGTTTCTTCCTTCATATATCTATATAGAAAATGTTTTATTATATATTTAATTAAACTTGATTAGATTAGGAGAAACATCATAAAAGC
Source organism: Eleocharis quinqueflora (assembly GCA_964058865.1). Classification (NCBI taxonomy): domain Eukaryota; kingdom Viridiplantae; phylum Streptophyta; class Magnoliopsida; order Poales; family Cyperaceae; genus Eleocharis; species Eleocharis quinqueflora. Next base: position 9,318 of record CAXKVX010001272.1, on the reverse strand, counting down.
AGTTGTAGTGCAGATTTTGTTGTATTCCTACAATCCTACCTTCTTTATCTCAATGTGGCATCAGAAAAGAAAGTATTCCTACATTCTTTAATCTTTATCACAATGTACGTTTAATTGATTTGGATGATAATTTTTAGTTTACACTGACTGTCTGACCATAGTTTAAAAACAATAATAATAACGAAGAGATCTACCATACTAATTGTATGGATATCAATCTATCAGGTTTACTAAATCTTATAATCAAACCACAAAAATGGAGCGTCAATAGTTCTGTAAAGTAACTTACTTCTCAGGTTTAGAACCAGTTTTTAACCAGGGTTTTGAAACTCGAATTCGGAATCGGAATCGTTTGTTTGATCGCCGAATCGGAATCGGATGAATCGGCCGGAATCGGAAGAATCGGCTCGGTAACTCGGTTTTTTTGGCAGAAGCCTCATTTTGTAGACAAAAAAACAGAAAAATGATAAACATAAATAAAATTGTGATTTAAATGATTTATTAGCTTGTTTGGACTCTGATTCGCTTGTACTACTATGGTCTAGCTTGTTATGAATGAATTCGGTTCTCACCACGGGTCGTATGACTCGTTCCAAACTCTTTTAAGTTCAAATTCGAATTATTTCTGTTATTTAACTGTTTTAAAATTGATTCAAAATCTGAAAATTATTATAATTATTTGAATTTAGTTGTATGAATTTAAATTGATTGAAATTTTTACGTGATTAAGCAGTTTAAATTTTCACGGTTTTCACAGTAAAATACAAAAAGAGTAAAAAACAAAAATGTAAAATGTAGAGGGGTCATTTGTAAAACTTGATTAACTCGACCAGGAATCGGCTGACTCGGTCAGGAATTGGCCAGGAATCGGTCGGAATCGGTTGACTCGACACTATTCATCCGAGTCATTGGGTAAAACTCGCACAGACGTGGGAATCGGGTAAAACTCGGCTCGAACCCGGCCGATTCCGAGTTGACTCGACCGACTCGAATCGGAATTGGCCGAGTTTTAGAACCATGTTTTTAACAGTTATGATGTCATAAATAACCATATTTTCTGTCTCTGTATATTTAAACAGGTATGGCAACAAGTGGGCAACAATTGCCCGACTTCTTCCGGGCCGTACAGACAACTCGATCAAGAACCATTGGAATTCATCCCTTCGTCGGCGGCGGCGCCTCCAACAATCTCAATTCCCCAACCTGATGCCTGAGTTGCATCATGATAAGTCGGACTCTGAATCAGCACCAAAGCGACTATGCTCAGAGGATGTGTCGGCAATGCCCGAGCCAGAAACCTCTCTAAGCCTCGGGCCACCTGGCGACATGGTAGGAGAGAAGAAATGGGAAGACAAAATAGAGAAGAGAGATATGGTGGATTTCATGGATATTGTACGGGAGATGATTGCCGAGGAGGTGAGGAGTTACCTTGACCAGATTACGAATGCGCAGGCGGTACGAGCTGAACCGCTGGCCGTGTTGCCACTCACAACCGTCAAGCCGGAGTCGGTACCAGAGAGACATAACTGATTTAATTGGTTGATTAATTTGGAGGTTGGAGGTGGAAATCATCTCATTTCCTTGTTCTGTGATTGTAAACTTAAATGTTCAGGGTACTTTGGGAATTTGTGATGATTTTCATGGGTTTAATTGTTATTAGTTAGTGCGTTAGGAAAGCGGATGCAGCATAGCTGGGGGAACTGAGAAGTGCCTCCTGCAAGAAGAATTTGCAAAATAATTTTATATATTCGTACGATTTGTCAAATTTTTTGTAAAATAATTATGTATATCTTATAATCTGTATAATTTTGCTCTTCTAAAAAAAGATTTATAAATTTTGTCATGACGAAAATTCTGAATTCGCCGGATTAAAATGCTGTAGGCGAACTGGAAACTTTAATTGAAAAAGGGAAATAAAACAGAGGATTCGTTTCTCTTTTTTTTTTGTCTTGTTTTCATTAAACAAACGATTTTTGGTACTTAATTGGGTTGGTGTACGGTCTGAACAGCAAGTCAGTACGGATTGTTTTCTTTACTGCTACGTTCAATGTTTAGGATAATAATTTATTTATATTTAGCATAACCCGCCATTAGTTAACTTGTTCATGTTAAATTTTCCATATTAATATTCCAAACTAATTAATAATATTCTGATTCATATTATATTTTCCATATTAATATTCCAAATTAAGAACTGTAATAGGGCGTAATGGATTGCGCTTTTGACATGTAATTATACAGTAGACTTGCTTTGCTAACAGTAACAGTCATCCGTAATATATAATGAACAAACTCGTAATAACTGCTACAACAATACTGGTGACTGGTCTCAGTATCGGATTCAGAGAGGTAAATCTGGATGTCTGGGGACAGAAATTCCAAGGTCCAGTTTTTTATTATTCGGTTGGTTTTTTCATTAATTTCAGGTATCAGAATTTCAAGTACAGCTCATTTATTCAAGCTTGGAGAAATCTACAGTATTTTTGTGAAATTTATATCTAAGTATGTATGGACCTGAAATTGCCAATTTCTAAGTTCTTTTTATTATTCCAAGGTTCACTCCTGAGTGACTACCAGATCAACTCTGACTAATCTGAATTCTATTTCAACTAGGTATCCAATCGTGTTGTGTGCGAAGCGGTATGTTTGATTATATTAGCAGAGGCAATTTTATGTGGAAGTCAATTTGATGCAAAATGAATTGTCGTTTGTTGGTAACTATATGTTACTGGCTGAAATAATATATGATATCATCACATTATGCATTATTATTTAATAGTAAGAGATAAATAATATATGGTATCATCACATTATGTATTATCACATGTAAATTTCATGTTAGACAGATTGATGTGAAGTAATATTCCAGCAACTTAGCTGGTGTTGCATAGCTTATTTACTATAGAATGTTGATTGATTTATCTTCCAACAAAAATTACAGAAAATAGTATGCACGAAACACATTTGAGATATCGATATCGCAAATGTTATTTACCATAGAATGTCGATTTATTCATCGTCCGAGGAAAGAGATGTCACATATATATCCTACATATGTCTGTTGGCAATTAATATTTGTGATTTTTATGTAAGATCAACTCATCATGTTTATCAATTTTGTTTGGAGCTACGGAGTCTTTGGAACATGGTGTATGATGATGATGCTTTTGATACATACAATCGAAAAAAAAAATTGAACATACCTAAGAGCGAGAACATTTTTAAGTCGAAATTGATATCGCCAAAAGCAAATAAAAAAACAAAAAGGCAACAAAAAAACATTAAGCAATAAATAGAAACGATGAAAGAAACAACTGTTGGAATTGAGACATCAAATCCAATAATAAAGTTTGAACTACGTATTATATGATTAATATATCTCATACTGTCACCTATGTTACGAGGAGTAACATCAGAGTTGTCATAAATGTAATCAATTTATACATAGCATAATACGTATTTCGCTAAGATTCTGATTACGAATACATATAGAACATTAATGTTAATTAATTATAATTGTTAATGGACCGATTATGATTAATTACACTAATACTAGTGTTAATGTAAAGTTAGAAATATTGTTTGGGTTAACCAAAAGGTTTTGGATCAAAGCCCAAGCAAAACAGAAAATCCACAATACTCTTACGGTCGCAAGGGTTTCCCTTTGCGACCGCAAGAGATCAAGATATACTTGAAAAGAATATGCTGAAAATCCAGTAGTTCAATTGCGGCCATAATATCTCATCTTTGCGACCACAAGAGACCTGCGCAGAGCCAGAAAACCTTCCTTATTTTGCCAATATGTTTCTAACTTGTGTTCCAAATAATACCAAATTTAAGGAACGTATTTATATCAGTGAATATGATAATTTGGAAAAGAATTGGAGAATATATTATCAAATATTCCAAAAAATATTTGGTATTAATTATTATATCTTTTCAAGATAAGTTTTCACTAGTATAAAAAGTGTGGGGTCTCCAAGCATTATCGGCTCTGAATTCTAGGACACGTGTGTTGTGAAGCATAGAATACTACTCTAAGTGCTTCACGATCGAGTACTTAATTTATGGGTGGTAACCATTCAAGAAAACACCACAAAACATCTTATCCTAACACAAGAAGTATTTCTGATCTAAGTATTTAATTTATGAGTGGTAACATTTCAAGAAAACTCCACAAAGCATCATAGTATACTACGAGAAGTGTTTCTTCTTCGAGTACTTCATTTAAGGGTGGTAAGCATTCACTAAAACACTATGAAGAAGTATAAAATACAACTCTAAGTGCTTCATGTCCGAGTACTTCATTTATGGACGGTAACCATTCAAGAAAACACCACAAAGCATCTTATCATACTACGTGAGGTGTTTCTGATCCGAGTAATTTATTTATTGATTGTAACATTTCAAGAAAACACCACAAAACATCTTAGCCTACTACTCTAGGTGTTTCATGGTCGAATACTTCAATTATGGATGAAAGTCTTTCAACAAAACACCGCAATGCATCTTAGCCTACTACAAGAAGTGTTTTATCTCTGATCATTTAAAGGCGGTAACCTTTTCAGAAAACACCACAGAACAACTCAACCTACTAAGCTAAGTGTTTCATGTCTGAGGTCTTCGTTTATGAATGGCAACCTTTCCAGAAAATACCACAATGCATCTTAGTCTACAATAAGAAGTATTTCTTGTCCAGACACTTCATTCATTATTGGTAATCTTTCAAGAAAACAACACAAATCATCTTAGCCTACTATGAGAAGAGGTTTTAATTTTCGAGTACTTTATTAAAGGGTAATAACCTTTTAAGAAAACACCACTGATACGGCATATCTGAGAGATAGCCCGTAGATGGTCTTAGGCGGATTTGGGTGGAAGATAGTTAGATGGAGTGTTTAACTGTCTCTTCCTCTGGGGAGAGTTTGTAATAGAATCTCAAGTGTAGCGTAGTATCTATGTGACTTGATGCCCCTCCGTGGTGTAAGGATGTATATATATACTCTAGTATTGTCAGTTGGCTGTTGATACCAATTGTGGGTAGTTGTTGGGACGTGACATAGTGGAGACGTGTTCCAACCATCGTTGCCAGGAATGGTCCAATCCTTACAAATCTACTTATAATATGCTTCTATTTATATTCATATTTTATTATAGGTTGATGTTCCAAACAAGAGGCCTACATGGAATGTTCTGACACGTTTGAATTCAACATATCTTATGTTGCAGTTAGCCTTGAAGCTCAAACTAGCCATTGAAAGATACGGACGAGTTGATAACAAATTAACAATTGCACTTATCTTATTTCTGATTTTCAATTGAAGGCAGTGAAAGCTTTAGTTGATCACTTTAAAAAAATTTATGTGACCACGTTGAAGTTGAGTGGCACCAAATATCCTACCCTGAACCTATTCTTTCCAGAATATGGCGAGGTTTATATTAATATTAAAAATATATATAGTAGTTTGTATCCTTTTGCCGTGGAGATGAGGTAGGAGATGTTTGTTAAGTGGAACAAGTAATGAACAAGTGGGAATACATTATTGGCATTTACTTGTGTTCTTGATCCAAGATCCAAGTTGACAGTTGTTGAGTACTACTTTGAGAAGCTACACCCTGATACCTTTGAGGGGATTATTAATGAATTGAAAGCTTGTATGAATGTTATGCTCAAGGAGTATGTAGAGAGATACTTCAAGCTTACATAGAAACAAGCTGGCAGCTCCTCAAGGCATGAGAGGTGATTGTTTTATTAGGTTAATTCTTTCATTAGTTTAATTATTTTATTATTTTAATTCTCTTAATTAGTTTAATTGCTTGTTTAAGTAGGGCAAGTACAGCAATTTGTATTTCTGACACAAAAGCTGAATTGAAAGATTTTATTAAAGGGAAGAAGAATATTGAATCTTTAAAATCAGACCCAGAGCTATACCTATCTGATGCACTAGATAATGCCAGCTTGGATGAAGACTTTGACATCCTAGCATGGTGGAAAGTCCATGCTCCTAAGTATCCAGTCTTGACTCTACTAGCCATGGATATTCTGGTTATTCTGATATCGACAGTGACATCAGAAGTGACATTTAGCACTAGTGGCAAGACACTATCATCAGTGAAAAACTTTTTGAATGATGAGAGTATGAAAGCTCTCATATGTGCTCAGGACTGGTTGCGTGCTTCAGTCACGAATAACCTCTCATTTCAAAGTTATTTCACTATGTTAATATTTTTATTTACTTAGTAACTTACATAATTATATTTTCTTGTTGTTTTTATGCAGAAAGTGGTGGAGAAGTTGGTGATCCGCTATATTCTAGTGATGAAGCAGCAACATCTGATTCCATCTTGTGCTAATTGAGGATGAAGCCTGAAGAAATGATCTCTTTGGCTCTTTGTCTCTCAAGCAATGACCTTCAATGATGATGTATGTGTTTTACTATTTTATTTTTGGCTATTGGCTGAGATAGGTCAAAACTGAGAAGATAGTTTGAGAGCTAGGTTGAGCACAGAGGTTGTAATTTGGGTTGATTCCTCTTATGCTTCATGTTAGTTAGAAATTGTTGCAAGTTGAAGTTGTAATGGATTGAACATATACGAGTTTGTTTGGCAAATCAAGAAGTAGCACTAGAATAGTGGTAAAAATAGAATAATGTTTAGAATAGTGTCAGTTTGGAAGAGTGGTACAAGAGTAGTATTTTTTTACTATTCAGAAGAGTGAAAATGTTGTTTGCCACTTGTCATATGGAATAATTGAAGTGTTGATAATTGTGATAACAACATGATATTATAATAAATAATAATAATATAATAGTAACAATAAGCACAATAATATTACTATAGTAATAATAATAATTAATAATTATAAATAATAATAATCATAAATAATAATAAATTAATAATAATGATGAAATATCATAATATTAATAAAATAATAATAATGATAATAAATAATAAAATAGTAACAATAATGAAATATTATAATGCTAATAAAATAATAACAATAATAATAATAATAATAATATAAAATTGCTAATTCTAAATATAATAAAATATTGTTGTTTACTAAATATAATATAACACAATTAAATACTAATTGCTATTCTATAATTGCTAAACCGTTATACCACCTATTGGTAGGAATAACGAAATAGCAATTTTTTGCACTATTTCAATCATCTAAAGAGTTGTTTGACACTTGCTTGGAATAGAATAGCACTATTCCACTAAACCTTGAGTGTCGATGGACCCGTAGTATATATTTGATTTGTGAAATGATTTTTTTTGTAATTTTCATAGTTGTTTCCTAATTTTTCTGTTATGTTGTGCACTGTAATTAGCAAGTTAAACGTTCAAAAAATTAAACGTTTTCAACATTTCTTATGTTTAACTAAACGCAAACGTAAACACAAGAGAAATTTCTTACGTTTATTAAACGAAACGTAAGATGCAAGAGAAACACCTTACATTGTTAAAACACAACGTAAGACGCAAGAGAATATTTGTGTGATTGTTTCGTATGTTTGACAGCGCTAGATGTGGGTATGCTCTCTACTTAAATTGTATTGAGAGATTTTGGCAAATTAGTCCATATCAATTCGGAACACGAAACGTTTCTATTATATACATATATATATAGAGCAAGGCTAAAATAATATGCATAGTACACCTCATTTCGTACTATGCATATATATATAGGTCAATAAATTGAGATTTAAGTTGCTCAATAAATTCTTCATATGAAAATATTGTAGGAAATCAAATTTCATGATTTTTAGAGCTTTCTTACTATTTTTTAAATATTTTTTAAAAACAGTCCAAATTTTATACTACAAAAGTGTCATTTCTTGACTGTTCTTAAAAAATAACAAGAAAGCTCTAAAAATTACGAAATTTGATTTCCTACAAGATTTTGATATGAAGAATTTATTGAGTAACTTAAATATCAATTTAATGACCAAATTAAGTATAAATGACCGCATAGTACGAAATAAAATGTACTATGCATATTATTTTAGCCTTGTCCTATATATATTCTAATTGTAAACCTCACTTCTTTTACATTGAATAGGTAATTTTTGAATCAATAAGTAATTGAAAACAAAAATAGAGATTCTAGAAGAAACAAAATACAAAAGCCCAAAGAGAAAGAACCAATATATACGGCCCAGAAAACCTTAAATCGCCGCCATCCCAAAAAGCTGTTATTGTTATTTTTGCATCAGCAAGTCTTTTTTATATAATCCCCGACAGATCTTTTTGTTCCCTTTAATTACCGAAACCTACTTGCCGCTATCCCAAATCTCTCTCTCCCTCCGATCATCGACGCATCCACCTCTCTTCCGAATTCCGATCATAAACCGCATCTGCTGCGAAAGAATCGGTGAGCAATCAACTCGGAAGAAGCATTCAGTCGCAAACAACTACAAGGAAGAATCAATACAAGTTAGTTTCTTTTGATTTAATCGTCCTTTCAGTCATAACTAAACACACGAGGTTTGGAAATCGGGTTAATCAAATGATAGATAGATTTTCCTAAACCATATAGCAACAACGGAATAGAGTTTGAGATATGGTAGAAGGACCTAATTTTGAGCAAGGAAATTCACAAACAAACAGTAGGATTTTGTTTTATTTTGGGGGGCACCAGGACTTTGCTAACGATAATTTTAATTTGATAATTGCAGGGTTTTGCGCTGGATGATCTTTTTTCAAGGGCCAATGGTATTTGGTCAGATTTCGGATACTTAATGTTCCTACTTTATTGCAAATGAGTTCAAATAACAAATCTGATATGTCAACTAGTGGGTCTGAGGGCCCACACTTTCCCTCTGGCCCGCGTGGGACTGCCTTTCTAGAAAGACCTGGGAGTCATCGTGAGAGCATTGCAAACCGCTTACAGTCTTCGGCACTTGGCACCACCAGGTCAGCTGCTACATCAGTGCACGGGGACCCTGTAAACTTTGTCCAATCCATTATATCTGATGTGAAGCAAGTGGTTCCTGAGAAATTGGCCCGTCCTCCTGAAATGAAACGATTAATGGGGGCCTTTGCTGGCATCATCTCAAACGAGCTAGGACCTGGAAGACATGCAAGTGTTTCTAAGGAGGAGGTCAAAAGGACAAGATCTAGACTTTCTGAAAGCTCCAACAAGGCCAGGTATGCCTATGTAAAGTTTCTTTATTCTACTTTATTTTCTAGTTAGTCTGAATCGTCGTTAGTAATTTAATTGAGCCAGCTTAAGCAGTTTAGGAAAAAAAAATCTACGACTACGAATTTCAGGCTTGTAGCTTCTTTCTGTTGCTTTTGAATTTTGGTATA
>CAXKVX010001271.1:0-26936 GCA_964058865.1 Eleocharis quinqueflora | reverse complement strand
AATCACAAATCAGACTCGAATATTCACAGGTCGATGACTTGCGACGATAAAAAACTAATTACGATTCAGACGAGAGTAATCGAAGTTGTTACAAAAAATTACTTAAATATACTCTAGCTCATCAATTAAATTATTAATATTTTATTAATAAAGAATTCAACTCGGAAAGCAAAGCCGCTTTTGCAGCAAAACTAACAAATCACAAATCAGTTGATCTGAGTTAAAGTTGAGTAGTTGGTATTCATGATACCGTGGATTAGTTGAATATCATTACTTTTTGTCATTTACTTTTCTTGTCACTGGCTATTCCAGTACCTTGCTAATTTATTTTTCAACTGGGGTCCTACCTAGGAAATCAAACTTAAGTTCTTTTTTTTATTTCTCTGTAATTCAATTAAACTTCTTTTTGGAATAATAAGTTGGGACCAAGCTTTTTTTATGCCCCCTCTTTTCAATGAGAAAACAAAGTTACAAAGATGAAATACACAAGAAAAGTAAGAAAAAGAAGAAATAAAAAGAGAAATAAGAAAATAAAGATGAATGCTGACTCAGCACTCTTTATAAAAAAAGTTCAAAAAATTTTCTCAAAAAATAAGCAGCTAATTGCCTCTCCTTTTTACTGGTGAGCTAAGAGATCTGTTGTTGGTTGTGAAACTTTGAAATGAAATAGATAAAATGAAATGAAAGCTGTTTGTTCATCTTTGTATCATGATCTATGTTTTCTGATTTTCTTTCTTTGTGCATTATTCGATTTTTTTTTCTTTTTTATTTGAGGTTATGATAAAAGTCTAAGGTTACGAATAATTACGTGGCTCTATTGGAAATTGGTAATGATGTTACTGTTGGGTGATAAATATAAATTATTAGAGCATCTTCATTTGTGAAACTTTTGGAATTTTTAAATTATTGCCACATCAATTTTAGAAATTTAATTTTTTTTAGTTTATAAACTCTCCATCCCTAAAACTGAAAAGTTAGAGTTTCTAAATTGCCACGTCAGCAAATATTACCAATATCATGAGAGACAGATCAATTTTAGCCAATGAGTAAGCCACGTCACAGTTTATAAACTCTAAAGCATAATTGCTAAATAAGAAACTCTTGAGCAAAATTTCTAAATAAAAAACTCATCTACATTTCTGAAACTCATTTAAAAACTGTGACATCATATTAGAAATTCCAAAAATTTCAGGAATGGAGATGCTTTTAGATTCGCGCCGTGACATCTTTTTGTCGGTTTTAACAAACTTTTTATAACAAACGTCACATCCCTTGTACGCATGTCACAAATCTGCTTTGCAAAAGTGTACTAGGCTTTGCTTTCCACTTGTATGGTATTTTATTAGTGAGTGATACTAATTAGATGGACTGTGCATTTAATGCCAAACAGTTTCGATTGATTTTGACATTTTATCGTAAAAACTGGTATATATGAAATTTATTTCTTTGCTTGGTGTGAATTTTCTACATGTTCACTATTTCCTGTGGCTGATACAGAAAAAGAAATTATGGACACAAAAATAAAACAAGTATCATACTTTGAATGGCCGAACTTCACATTTAAGCTAGTTACAACATGTACATAACATTACATGCTATATATTTGAAATCCACAAGAAAAAATATGAAAATAATATAAATATATATATTGGAAATCAACCCTAGGTACAGATCTGAGTAATTGCCTTTATTGTTCATACGTCTTTCCGTCTTTCATCATCAAAACTACACAGAAATTCGAAACATGAAAATTTGGGCCAATTTAACATTGAGCCCAAACAATCGAGCGCAGCCCAAAATTGTTGCATAGCATCTTTTCTTACGCGGTCAATTGTTGATTTAGTCGGTAGCAAGGATTGGATGCTGAATTGCTGATGCTGTAAAGACTGTAATATTTGGGCACTGTTACATTGACTTGTGAGTTGTGAGGAATCAGGCTGGTAAGCAAGCAAGGCGTTTGTTAAAATGCCTGTGCACTTGAAACGTGCTTCTAATTTGATGCTTTTCACTGTAACTAAAGGAACTCTATACGCACCAACAGCAACGCCAGACGGGGGTTGTAAAAGTGTAAAACTTTGCTTTCTGGTGGCTGTAGAAGATGGTTGATGTAATGTTTATGTTATCACAATTTGTACATTGATTTATGGTTGTTGCTAAGGGAGTGCAGTTAGCATGGACAGAAGGTGTTCGATGAAATGCTTAAAACAGGCTGATAACGGAATGAGAAACTATAATCTGAGGAAATCAAGGTAGATTCTTATGTTGGCAACAATGGATTGCATTTCATTTAGACTTAGAAAATGATCAATTGCTCAGCTTCACCTTTTTCTTTTTGCTTAGTAAAGGATTCTTTACAGCTCTCTTTTTCTCTAGTGTATAGAGCCACCATTAAATTAGAAGTCTGAAAGGTTAACTCAAGATCGTGAAATTAACTGGAAGAATGTGACCAGTATTCCTTGACCAGTTCCCTGAAAACTGATTGCTCTTTATTCATCAGCTTCACCGGCTCATCATACTCCACTGATTTACCTAAAGGGAATTAATTCAGCTTGTCAGCAAACTCAAAATTTGTTGTTTGCAGCAGTGGAAGAGAAGTACCTCAAGTACTATAACATATCATAATCCAAGGTACTTAGTTTCCATTTCTTTTCTTTTCTTTTCTTTTCTTTTCATTGTTACTTCTTTTTCGTTTTACTTGTAGAGGTAGTTCTAGTGAGTTGGTCTTAGGCATTACCGGGTCTCTAGGAAGTCCATATATGACAGTAAAATAGGAGTAACAAAATTTAAGTTGCTGACCATCACTAATGGCGAGAACCATGTTGCAATCCATTATAGTAGGGATGCGGTGTGCGACTGTTATAACCGTGCAATCTGCAAACTCTGTGCGGATTGTCTTCTGAAGAACTGCATCTGTCGCATTATCAATTGATGCGGTTGCTTCATCCAGCACCAGTATACGGCTTCTTCTTAAAAGAGCTCTGCCAAGGCAAAAAAGCTGCCTCTGGCCCATGCTCCAATTTGAACCTTCTTCTACAACTGCATGACAGAAGTTGCAGTAATTGAGAAATAATTAATAATATATAGAGTAAATATAACGTCCCCCATATTTGCGTCCTCCTTACGCGCCCCCCACTCTGAGACAATTTTTTTTTTTTTTCCGATAATTGATTGTGTTTTATCATGTAGTATAACGACTTCTTGATTACAGTATACAGTGAACTTATAAATCTTCATTTTATGGCCTCTCCACTTCTATCCAAGTTATTATCACTTTCCAAATGACCTTCGGTAGCTTATAGAAGTAGAGTACAGACATGCTGGATGCAAACCAGTGAGCAAAAAAAACATTATAAACATGATGGCACAACAAGCATCATAAACAAACCAGTGGGAAAAAACATTATAGAGAAACACCAAACAGGGTTTATGCAGCAAAAAATATTTCACTCGACTAAATCTGGAAATTTCAGTTTTGCAAAAGTGGTTACAGAAATTTGGTAGAAATATACTAAAATATTTCAGGATAGTACCTAATGAGTCCAAACGCTGTTCCTTCTCCTGAACTGCTTCTCTAAGTTGACATTTGTCGAGAACCTTCAAAAACAAAAGAAGTAAATGTACACATAGGTGAATGTTTCAAACTTAGAATTAAAGAAAAAAGAATCTTGTTATTAATTGAAATTGTTAACTAACTTACATATAATTTTCTAATTATCTGCAAATGTACTATTGTAAGAATTTTGTTTTCTTTCAAAAGCATCAGCATATGGTATATTTCTATGCAATATAAGAAATAAAATATTTTCTGAGTTATACCTGTATTATACCCATACACAAATTTCAGATCTCAACAAAACATGTTACTTTGTTCAAAAGTACTAGTCCTATCAAAACTTTCACCATTAACAAAATTTCAACCAACAATATTTGATTGCAACTTACCTCCCATATTTTCTGATCTGTGAATTGGCCTAATGGGTCCAAATTGTACCTAACTGACCCATGAAATAGGGTCGGATCTTGTGGTATAATACCAAACCGAGATCTCAAGTCATGCAGCCCTAACTTTGTAATATCCAGTCCATCGATTATTATCTTTCCTCTTGCAGGCTCCACCAATCTAAACAAAGCTCCTATTAGGGTTGTCTTTCCACTGCCTGTGCGGCCCACAATACCGATCTTGTGGCCACCTTGGAATGTGCATGATATGCCGCGAAGCACTAGAGGTGTGTCAGGTCGGTACTTTATCTGTTGAATGAAGAAACAACCTTAACAACTCGTAAGAACTGGAGTAAAATTGTACAGTATCGGTTTATGAAAATTTTATTTTTGCCAAGGAATCTGATATATGTATATGTATTCTGTTGTGTATGGCATAGAGAAACAGTTAACTGGTTAGTACTGATATTAGATCGTACTTGCACATTTGGAACTCATTACTCAATATAAACCACCTATAGTGCATAACACTAACTTGTGTGCATAAACTGGCATGCCTTTTGTTCTGGCCAATTAAGTTTCACTACTAAACCTGACTGCATTACCATGATCCTAGCTTCCTTATACGTATCCCAGTTAGATATGGAACCAACATGATGCAAAGACCTGGCATGTTAAAATTTCATCAAACTCAGAAGGACCCATCTGTCTGAAACCATACTCAAATGTGACCATCAACTTGTAACCTGAAAAATCCAATCCCTAAAATGAGTCAAACTGAATTAAACCAACTGCACATGTAGGTTTGCCCCATTTATATAATAGTTGGCATATACTGGTACGTGTCCGAATCAGAATCATCGTCTTTGTCAAACAAATAAAAAATAACCTTTAAATCTTGGAGCTCGACTGTACCAACAGTCGGCCAATTCAGAGGAGGCCGGCTCTTTTCTATCACCTCTGGCGCTTCACTTTCTATGTTCATGTACTGGTTCAGCCTCTCCACTGATATAATTAAATTAGAAAGGTTGCACTGGTTCTTTATGGAGTTGACAAAAGAATTATTTAGAGAGAGGCCATAAGACAGTGCCATTCCGACAAATCCTGCATCCAAATCGTTGCACTGTATTTCAAAATGGAACATGTGCAATAGCAAGCGAGAGAACTCCATTTGTTTTCTCATAATATAAATTCTCACCAAAAAGAAAATATTAAACTGGGTTTTTGAAAATGAAAAGCTTATATGTAGTGCAGAGAACTCACATAATTCTTTCGTATTTGCAAAAAGCACCTAATTAAACGGAGAAGGAATCTAAAAGTATAGAATTTGAACTTTAACATTTACTTTCATTTTTGGTTTATTTTAATTTTTCAATTCATTTGTCAACTTTGTATCTAAAAAATTGTCTATTCCAATTTATTTACATACTGATAGCATCAGGGTTACAAAAAAACAAGAAAAACATTCTAGAAATAGAAGGACGTTAGAACTAGAAGAATTCAGTTTAGAGTAGACCACAAATTATCTTGGTCTTAATATGATTTCTTGATGATTACATGTTAGATTTATTAGAAATATGAGTCAAGCGATCATTTTTAACATCATATTAGGCTATGCTGTGGTGCTTATGTGTTATGGCTTCATAACTTAAAATTACAACATATCCTTTGTAATAAGGCCACAAGGGTCCTTTGATCATCTGGAAATCACATCAACAAAAGCAAAAAATAACATACCAGCTCCAAATGTTCCAGGAGGAAGCAGTACAATGACGAGTGCAGTTGAGGCCAAAATGGCAGCACTCATCGTCTCTAGCCGTTGGATCAGCCACTCAGTTGAGCTAAAATTATGCAGATATGGGCTTGAATTTCTGTCTATTAGCTCAAGGTATTTTGCAAAGAAACGGTCTTCTTCCTCAAACGCCCTTATAATTATTGCACCAGCAATTGACTCTGATAGGTGGTTTGCCACGAGAGATTTTGTGGTACCATTTATTCGCATTAGTTCCCTTGCTGAAGCTAGGTAGTATCTCTACATTTAGACCAAAGTAAAAATTAAAGTAACCAGCATTATATGAAGCAAGGATTTCAATTTCAACCCATCAACGATGCTATACCCTTTAACAACTAGAAAAAGATTTATTAAAATGGTGGAATGTTATAATTAAGGAGAATGGAAGTGACAGAACAATAATTCTAGATGACAGAATATAGTTTGGATAGAGCAAGGCCTACTTGTAATTGAATGGCCAAAATAATCATCAATACTGAGACAAACAGAACTTGCCATGTAACAACAGCCAATACACCAAGATTGCTATAAGCATTTAGTGTAGCACCTGTGGCCCCTACAAAGATAAATGGCACATCCAAGTCTACAATAGTAAGGTCAGATGAAACCTGCATGTCATAAAATACTTCATTTATAATATAAAATAATAAAGTGGCGCCTGCTACATTAAATGCTTGTTGCCAAGTTTTGAAGAACTCTTTTGGGTTTTTTAAGGTGACACTAAATATTTAAATTTCAACCAATCAAACACATCAGGTAATAATAATTATAAGAAAACGACTAAGGATATCTCTCTGACCCGGCTAAGAATTCTACCGAGAGGGGTAGAGTCGTAAAATCCCATTGGTGCACGAACAAGTGATCCAAGCAACTGGGAGAACAACGATTTGGATGTTTCTAATCCAAGGACAACGACAAAGAGAGACCTGAAGAACAGTATGAAAATTGTCCCAAATCCGATCCCCAGATAAACCAAAATTAACTTGAGCGTGCCAACATTTGGGTTCTGAACATTAGCAGCCATCCACGAATTTTGCAAAATTTGCGCTATAAGAAATATTATACGTGCCAGAACTGCAAGGGAATAATATAAATATCCCTTATTCTGTCCCAAATATTGCATATATGATTTTAGACCAGCATTGCCCCTCTCTCTCTCCTCTTTCTTTATCATTTGATCAGATCCACCATCTGACAGCTTTACATTTTCTTTCTGGAGCACATTCTTTATGGTTTCACCATGAATTTTGCTTATCTCAGGCCGGTTGATGGTTTCATTTTTTCTATTTCGAGGGACCATGTTGTTAACTTTCTCAGTTCCAACAGTCTCTTTGTGTGCTTGGACTAGATCCTGGAATTCCTTGCATGATGCATATAACTCATGAAAAGGGGCAGAGCGTAGAATTTCTCCATATGACATTAACTGCAAGACAGTTACTTGTAATAATTGGTCAAGGCTGTTCGTTTAACTAGTTTGATGATCATGAAAAATAGGGAGTAATAATTACCATGACACAATCAAATGTGGGCAGGAAATCGACTTGATGAGTAACTAAGATAACTGTCTTTTTTGCTAGAGCTCCCGTTACATATTCCTGCAAAAGAACAGAAACAAATCGAATAAAAAGAAACTAGAATAAATTTCATGGTAATTTACACATTAGTACATGGGATAGGGAACCCACTGAAATTTATTTGTGCTAGAAGGCAAAGGAGGAAAAATGGAAATATTCAATCACAGTCATCTAATGAAATGAATATGTAGGTCTGACTGGCTTCTGAACGAACAATTTCTTAAACAGGATTATAGACACTTCAATAAATGCTTACATTAAACAAACTGCTAGCTGTCTCTGCATCTACTGCACTAAAGGGATCATCAAGGAGGTATATATCTGCATTCTGGTACAAAGCACGAGCCATCTGGACACGCTGTTTCTGGCCCCCACTTAAATTGACACCTCTTTCTCCTATTTGAGTTTGGTCTCCAAATGGGAGCATTTCTAGGTCTTTGACCAAGGAGCACCTTTCTAGTGTTTCTTGGTACCTGTTGAAAATGACATAAAATGAATTCTCTAGATTAAAGTAAGAATTCATACTCAGATCTCATTGGTATTGTTTTAGTGGGTTCACAACGGGTATTCAGTAATTTAAGTAGGCCTACTATTTTACACTTCTGTAAAACATTCTTTTGTTTATATAATCTGTTGGCATAATCGAGAAAAAAATATAGGATATGTGCTGAATTAGGCTGCATTATTGAAGTATTATTGCATACATTCCTTATAAAGAAAGGAATAATAGCACAATTTTTAGCCTTAATTACTCATTCTTAATTAAAAGAATGATGTTACTCATATCATACACTATTGGATCGAAAAAAATGATTACAGTATTTAGTACCTCTGCTTATTCATGGGAGATCCGAAAAGGATGTTCTCTTGCACAGTTCCAGTTTGGATCCATGAATTCTGAGACACAAAAGCTACCTTTCCACGAACTTGGATCTAAATTTAGCCAATTCAATAATCAGTAAGGACCTAGATTATCTGTTATACTTCAGTTCTATTGTCTTGTTCTGTTCATTTGATAGTTAAGTTAAAGAACAATTAGGTAAAAACTAGAAACAAGCTATTTATAAGATGTGTGCTCTATATAAGTTTCTTAGAGGGTGAATAAATGAGATTTAATCTTTTCTCACAAAAAAATTTAATATCAGAGCCACCAAAAAGCAATCACACTACAATACCCATTGCCTGTTACATTACAAGTTCAGTGGGTTGAGTTTGGAAGCTTGACAAAAAGTTGATCAAGAGAGAGAGACTGATTTGTCAGGCTCGTTCAAATATATCATTTTCTGTGAGCGTTGTGAATCACTATATGCATGAGAGGCACATTAATGCAATAAAATTGATCCTAAGATACCTGAAAGATACAACCAGGAAAGGAACTGTTGTTCAGAAACAACGACCATTTGAGCATTGAGGCTTACATTGGGCAAGTTGTGTTGATAACAAGAGATCCACTTCAGAATATTGCGACTTTGTGGGAGGTAATTTGGTCTCTTGAAGGAACACAAAGCAATAAGTGGCGGCACGTTCAATTATTGAAATTGAGCACATGGCTATAGCGTTGGGAGTCAATTGTTGTGGTTGCAGGTTCTTATTGTAGACTTGAAGATGGATCAAGGGGCTTACAGAAGACTCTTGTATGATAACAAGTTAGCTATCACTACTGCTAATAATCATGGCAACATTATAGAATAAAACATATTGGATTGATACTCAATCAATCAAAGAAATTGCTAGGTAGTGGGCTACTAAAACTGAGTCATGTTCAGACTGAAAATCAGGTGGCAGATTGTCTGACAAAAGTTCTCAACTTTGTTGGTCTTTAGAGAGTACATGAAAAGACGAGTTTAGCAAATATCTCTCATCCATCTAAAGGGACCTTAAGTTTTGGGAGTTAAAGAAGAATTACGTAAAAATAAAAAAATACAATTGTGTAAAAGAAGAATTACGAAAAGAAAAACTAGATATTTATTAGTTCTATTTGTGACGTGTAATCTATGTAACTCTTGGGATGAATCAATGAACTTTTAATATTTTTTTTTCTTCCAAACAACTGTCTTGTTAGAATGGTTTAACTATAGAAACCAAATGCCCAAACTTATAGTATGCCGCTACAACAAATTTCCTAATTACTACTCTTAAACCATCAAAGAAATTAAGTGACCTATAAAGGAAATTCATACCGTGCCACGAGACTTGGGGACTTCACCAAGAACAGCTGCCAGCAGAGTCGATTTTCCAGACCCAACCTCACCACAAATTGCCACCTTCTCTCCAGCCTTCACAACCAAGCTCACATTCCTCAAAGTGGATCTTGAAAGATTCTCATCCCAAGAGAAATCACACAACTCCATCACTATTGGTTTCTCCACACTCGCAAAAGCCTCATCCCTTAACTTTTCAGTTTGCAGCTCAGGAGCCTCCAAGAACTTTGCAACACGTGCAAATGCAACTTTTGCCTGGATCACAGCCCCGATCACATCTGGCATCTGCCGCACGGGATCTTGTACTAGACGAAGAGTAGCCACAAAGGTGAAAACGTTGCTTGGCTCTAGTGGTATACCCAAAAGATAGCATGCCGAGAATGTGGCAGCTGAGACAAATACAGGGGATGACCAAAGGAGGAATGTATTATATGCTCTACGTAATTGAACGGCCCTTATCCAAACATACTCTTTTTGCCGGAGTTTCTCAATCACCTTCTGAAAATGTCTTTCCCAGGCATAGAGCTTTAGCACTTTCATGTTCGCCAAGCACTCGGTCATGGCTTTTAGCCTCTCATCTTGTGCTTCCATCAGCCTTTTTTGAAATTTGTGTTGTAAATTTGCCAAAGGGGCATTACAAGCAACCATTAGAATTATCGCGACCATTGAAAAAATGGTCGCCAGACCGACCGCGTTATAAAGGATCACTAAAGCAATGCATAGTTGCAAGCTCGTGGTCCAAGTTTGGTGGAACCAATAAGGGAACTCCCCAATTCGGTATGCATCAACCGTCACATAATTCATAATTTCTCCGGAAGAATAGGTCAATTTGGCTAAATTTGACAACCTCTGTTGCTTTCTATATATCGCAGCAGATAGTAATGACCTAACTTGTAGACCTAGCCTTCTAGTCCTAAAAAACCATTGCCTTTGCGAAAGGGACTCTGTGCACTTAGCAAAGAACAAACCCACAGCTAAGACATAACCTTCATATTTAAATGCCTCTTGCCCCATAGAAACTTTAATAAATGTATTTAGGATCATGGGACCTGCTGACAGAGTGAGAACCTTAAGTAATGCAAAAAAGCCAGAAATGAATATATCTCTTTTGTGGCAAGAAACAATAGTCCAAAAGATGGATGGTGAAGGAGAGTTTTGCTTGCTTGTGTGCTTTTGATGGTTTATTTTATCTAAGAAAATGTTGTATCGGGTTCTAGCTCGGTCTATTTCACCTAGTTCAGGTATGTCTTTCTCTTCCAAAGGATTCTCATATCCCTTCTTCATTAATGGGTTCAGCCACCAAAAGGTCATTATGCTAAAAAATCCAGCAGTTGAAAGAAGTGACCCATTTGGCTTTTCGTCTAATTGGACTGAACTATTATCAGTATTGAGAGGCATGTACAGATTTCTATTAACATTAATGGTTTCTTCTTCATCTGTAGGTTTGTAAAGAGCACAAATAAGCCAAAGAATTGCACCTGGCAGAGACAAGATATCTAAACAAGCATCGGTTGTTAACTTCTTCTCTTTTAGAAGATAAATGATCGAAGAACCACATATGAACCCGGCAAATATGGTCGGCAATATCGACAAGATTTTGAGATATTTAAACATACAAGTGAAGAGCATGCTCAAAAGGAGTTGGTACAATCCCATAGATAACATTGCAAGCCACCAGTGTGGTGCATAATCAGTAATACGTCTCTTAGTCAAATTCTCTATCAACATGTAAGCTCCGAGTCCGAGGTAAACAAATGCAAGACCACCATTGAAGATAGTTGAGAGTAGATGAAGAGGTGGAGAGAGCCTAAAGACCCTTCTAGCTTGGACATTTGATTTGCTTATTCTGAGAATAAGATTGGTTAGAAGCAAACCAGAGAGAATAGTACTAATTGACAGCGCCACTATATGATTTATGCAAGTAGATGAGTCCCAGATTCCTGCGAATCCACATTCATTATCCCCATTGGCACAAATGGATGTAGCGCCACACACACAAGCAAGCCAACCTAAAATGAATAAGAAATTGAAGAAAATTTGAAATGCATTTCAAGTTTCAACAATTAATATTCGAGAGTAGACTTTATTTGGTTCTTACCAGCAAGAGAATCCATCTTGCCTGAATTGCTGATTATGCACTTGACCTTAAACAGTTGCTTCCTTCAAATTATGCATGCAAAAAGTTCAGCAAATGTGGAAACCAAGAATAGATAAAATATACAACGTAGAATACAAAGTAATAATTGCAAGAAGTTTTATCATATCCAACTTTTGTAGTGACTAGTGAGGCCATAAAAAAACGTGAATAACTAGAGAAGTGCTCCATATCCCTGGAAATGAGGATTTTTTTTTTTGGGAAAAAGTGGCGTAGGCGCGTAGCGTCTAATTGAATTTCAATGAATATGCAATAAAGATGCATGAATGAGACAATGAGTCACTGATTGAATATATAGTACACTAACCTCACACTTACGAAGCACACTGAGTCGCTGATTGCGATTGTGTAGTATCGGTAGAGACAGAGGTAGTAGGTACTAGGCAGGTACAGAGGTTAGCCAGAGAGAGAGAGAGACAATATGGGTTCGTCACCGCTGACGTCTTTCGACGTGTCCTTTAGCAACAGAAAAATCTGAGGAAAACGACCGGCCCAGATCAACTGTCTTGTGTGGATTGAACGGCTGCGATGAACTACAGGCGTTTAATTTTAAGTTTTGAATGGCACGAATTTTGATGCAAATGAACAGCGCAGATTTTTTAAGCAGCACATGCCGCGGAAGAAGATCTCATTCAGGTTTTTTTGCCGATAATTTTACCAATAAAGAAATTAAAAGAAAACATATCACACCCAAGTAGGGTTTAAAAAAAATCCCAGCGGGTCTACCGCTCGTGCCCAATCCGTGTCCGTATCCGGATTCGTCCGGATCCGCGGATTCCGGATCCACGGATCTATCACGGGTCGAGTTGGCTCCAAATCTCTCAAACCCGTCTAAACCCGTGTAGACCCGTGCCCGACCCGTTCCAAGATCCGTGGAACCGTGCAAAAATTCAAAAAAATTCAGAAAAATTAAAAAAAAAAATCAGAAAAATTCAAAAAGTTGGACGGATCCGACCCGACCTCTGCCTGACCCGCCCGGACCCTACCCGCCCGGATTTATCACGGGTCGGATTGGAGGTTTTGAGTTCGGACCCGTGCATACCCGCTCCGCCGTACCCGTAGATCAGTGGATCCGAACGGTTCAGATCCACGGATACCCGCCCCGCCCCGTTATTAAAACACTGCACCCAACAAATTTCAAACAAAATTATCAAAATAGAATATCGAATATTTACGATCTCGGACTACATTCGAATTCTTAGATTCCGGACATAATCCGAATTCTTAGATTTCGAATCTGTTCAATTTTTTTATTTTTTTTTACCGCTTGTCAAGTCAAATGCTGAACTCTACAACAAAAAGAAAAGAATATTTCACGTGATTTTGAATAAATGAGAGATGAAACTAAAAAACTGCACAGCACATGATTTAAAATTGTCTAGTGGCAGTTAAGTGAGGTTATTTAAAAAAAAAATTATTCTAAGCATACTAGATGTCATTTTCTAGGCAAAAGCTGAAAAGCACATTGGGCTTGACACACATTGATTACTACTGTACAGTGTTATTTTGTCTTTTTGACACTTTTGCGTGTACAGTTGCTTTTTCTCACTGTCGGTTTCAGAATATATTTTTTTGAAATGTATTTAGAGTCTAAAATAGTTAAATTGACAAAATATCATCAGAAAATCAATAATTATTAAAATGTCACTAAATTTCAATTTCTATTTTAATTTTGTCATTATCATTTTTTAATTTCAATTAAAAATATCAATCTTTTTAAACGTCAAAATTGTCCCTTGTCTGATTTTTTTATTTATTTTGGCAGATAAAATTAAATTAATTGAAACATACTCGATCGAAACCAAACCAAAATAAAGTCGATTCCAACATATCGATCAATCAGATTAGAATCGATTCCAACAGTTCGTCTCTCGCGACTACGGTTCCTTCGCCTCCACCATCTCTAGTCTACGCCACCCTCCTCCAGAGAATTGATCGATTGCCTTGCACAAAGAAGGGTTCTTCCTCGCACCAGCTTTTCGTCGTCAGGTCTAATTCGCGGGCTCTCTCTATTCCCTTTCTCTTTTGATCATACTTTGATCTTTGTCATTTGTCTTTTGACAAAGCAAGCTCTTAATTTTTCTTTGCACTTGCACTTGCACAAATCATAAATTTTGAATTCTTCTGATAAAAATTCTGAATTTATTGTTACACAAGTACTTAGATTTTTTTTGTTACGTCTGAATTTCTGAATGTATGCGTTCAGATAACACTTGTAAACGTGAACACTACTATAAAATAGAATCATTTTTGTCAAAAATTTGAAACCAATGTCATTGTTAGTTTTTAGAGGGTCGGGCAAAAAAATTTCCGATTCATAGGTCTTACAGCCTAAAATTATTCAGAAATTTGAACAATGGAAATTTGGTCGGATTAGTTGAATGGAAAAAGATAATTGAATTCAAACAATCCAAAACAACCCAAAATTGTTTCATATATCATCAAACCAGAGCAACATTAAACATTTCGAATCGAGAGAAACAACAAGGAGCAGGGAAAATAACAGAAGAGCAGGGAAAGAAGAAGACCATTCGTACTAGTCGGTTGTCGGTGAAGGAAGGATTGGATGCCGATGTTGTAATACTCGCGTCTCTTGTGAGGGATTTTTGTTGAGTGAAGAGGGTTGAGAAAGCAGCTAAGGCGTTTGTTAGAATGCCTGTGTTGGGGTGTGCTTCTTATTTGGTGATTTTCACTATAACTAAAGTAGCGCCTTGAACCAACTGTGGCAGTTTATCTGTGCCAATAGATGTTAGGGAAGGTGGTGGGTGTGAGGCAGATGTAAGATGTTATCACCCTCTCCACTCTGATTTATGGTTGTTGCAAAGTGGGTGCGGTTAGCATGGTTACAAAGGTTTTTGATGAAATGCTTAACTGAGCATGAGAACTAAATTAAGCCAGAGAGTAAAGAGACGGCTTATTGGAGTAATTGCTTTTGCTCCTACTTCAAATTAAGTAATAGTGTTGTGCTTGTGAACTATTAAAGCCTCTGTTTATTTTTTGCTGTCGATCGTAGTAGGTTTGAGTAGTACCAAACATCATAAAAAGCGAGGAAAGGACAAGGGAAACAAACAAGAATTACAGGTATACACTACCGTCGCTCCAATTTAGTGGGATATTTTTTTGGAAGCGACTAACTGGCATTTCTTATAAGTCTCTCTTACACGTTCTTCATATAAATCTTTATATTCAAATGCAGTAGTTTTTATATTTTTAGTATAAGTTTTTATACTCAAAAAATATTATCATTGCATTTATTCAATAAAATATTTATACAAAGAATTAAAAATAATTTATCATTACATTTGAATGGGGGACGCGTTAGGGGATGCTAATATGGAGGACAGTTATATTTACTCTTTTTCATTAGTCGATTACGCCAGCGCTCACGTTATCATACGAGGAAAGAAAGTGTTGTTTTAAAACGTGGGGCGCTCGTTCACTTACCGAAGCAAGGCTGTTCACTCGAGCGCTTATATCAACAGTGGGACTTAGCTCATTTAGACATCTTTTTAGGTGTCTAAACAGCGACGGAGCCGGACTAAAATCATGCTGTGCACAAAATCAATAACTTCAATAATTTAGATATCTGACAGTTTTAATATTACTAAGAGTATCTACATTGTTAATTACTTAGGATCCGTTTGGCAAATCAAAGAATAGCGTCAGAATAGTGGAATTAGAATAGTAAAAATAAAATAGTGTGATTTTGGAAGAGTGGTATTCTTGACTATTCTGAAGAGAAAAATTGTCGTTTGGCAAGTGTCAATTTGAATAGTAAGATATTAATAATTATGATATAATATAGTAATGATAACAATAATAAACTAAATAATATAATAAATTAACAATAATATGCATTATTTATCAGAATAAATAAAAATAATAAAATTGACTATAATAATAATAAAATAATAATAGTAATAATAATAATAATAATAATAATGATGAAATATTATAATCCTAATAATAATAATAATAAATAACAAATAATGATAAATAATAATAATAAAAATAATAAATAATAATAAAATAATAATAATAAAGATGAAATATTATAATACTAATAAAATAATAATAAATAATAAATAATAATAATAAATAATAAAAATAAATAATAGTAAAATAATAATAATAAAGATGAAATATTATAATACGAATAAAATAATAATAATACTACTAATAATAAATAATAATAAATAATAATAATATAATAATTATTATCATAAATAATAATAAAATAATAATAATGATGAAATATTATAATACTAATAATAAATAATAATAATACTAATAATAAATAATAATAAATAAGAATAATAATAAAAATAAATAATAATATAATAATTATTATCATAAATAATAATAAAATAATAATAATGATGAAATATTATAATACTAATAATAAATAATAATAAAAATAATAATAAATAACAATAATAATAAATAATAATGAATAAAATAATAATAATGATGAAATATTATAATACTAATAATAAATAATAATAACAATAGTAATAAATAATAATAAATAATAATAACAATAGTAATAAATAATAATAAATAATAATGAATAAAATAATAATAATAATAATGAAATATTATAATACTAAATAAATAATAATAATAATAATAAATAAGAATAATAATAAAATATATAATAATAATTATCATAAATAATTATAAAATAATAATAATGATGAAATATTATATTACTAATAATAAATAATAATACTTATAATAAATAATAATAAATAAGAATAATAATAATAATATAATAATTATTATTATCATAAATAATAATAAATAATAATAATGATGAAATATTATAATACTAATAATAAATAATAATAACAATAATAATAAATAATAATGAATAAAATAATAATAATAATAATGAAATATTATAATACTAAATAATAATAATAATAATAATAATAAATAACAAGAATAATAAAATATATAATAATAATATAATAATAATTATCATAAATAATAATGATGAAATATTATAATACTAATAATAAATAATAATAATATTATTATTATTAATAATAATAATAGTAATGATGAAATATTAAAATATAATAAATTTGATTAGTTAGTTATACGGAACAGTGTATTCCGCTATTCCATCTATATGGTGGTATACCGGAATAGCCTATTTTACCATTATTCTATGATTTCGAAAATCCGTTTGGCACTCTCCAATTCCGGAATAGAGCTCTATTCCGAAATAGTGGAGGTGCCAAACACACCCTTAGCAATTACTTATGCTTATGTGTTAATTGTTTTGTAATTGTTAGATTCTATGGCTATTGCTTATTAAGCAATTATGAAAAAGAATTGCTTATTTAGCAATTATGACTATTTTTTTTTTATGATGAGTTGGTCAAATGTTTAATTCTTATTGGTCAAGTGTTTAATTCTCAATTGTTTGCTTGATTGTACCAATGTAGGAATGAATTGCTTAATTTCTAAAATTTCAACAATTATTATTTAGCAATTAATTTTAATTGTTCTATTGGAGATGCTCTAATAAAATAGAATATTTTTGACAAATTATGAAGAACAAGGTGGATTTTGGATTTTCGTTAGGAAGAAACAAGATCTATAATATTTTTTCAGAGGGAGATAAAATAAGACACATTTTTAAATTATAAGCATATTTTAAAAAAAAATTGGCGAATTTTATAAATATGAATGATATATTTTGCAAAAAAAAAAATTTCAGGAGGAACAACTACCTCCCATGACTCCACTTGCATCTGCTCCTGCCCCTAGACCCTCCTTGGATCCGTCACGAGATCAGAGAGGCAAACAAAATTTGCTTGAAAAATAGTTTTCTATTCAAACACATAAATCTTACAAATGCTTTCTCTTTAATTTCTACCTTCTACCTCTATTTATACTAAAGATACAATCATTATGAAACTCCTGACTACTCCACAACCTACTACTCCTAGCCTACTATAGCTAATTAATGTCACTGCCTCAAAATCTTTGCACTCACGTGCTGTCTTTGATTTCGGTGGCTTCCTGTCAGATTGTACATGCTGCTCTGTCAGCTCTGTCTTATCTCGAGCTGTCTTGTTGAGTGCTTTCGGATTGATCTTCAAGAAATCCTCTTTGTCCTTGGCTTATCGAGATTGCCATCTCAGTTTGTCTTTGGTTCCAACATACCAAGTTCATTCATCTTAGCATGCTCTTGAACTCCTTGATTCAGTTCGCCTAGCGAGTTCAGCTCAACTCTTGAATTCTCCTTCGAATTCTTGTTGCTGCCATTCGAGTTCTCAACCCTCGATTTCTTACCCTTGTGGTCTTCGTGTCTCAGATTCGAGACTTCGGGATTATTATTTCCAATAGAAAGACGGTGATTCAGCCATTAATCATGCTTAGATTTAATCAAACTTAAATTTATTAATCGAAAAATATATTATCTATGGGCTTGCTAACTATCGTTCAAAAAATTCGTCAAATTTTTGCTGGTTACATAATTGACATTTTTTATTTGCGAAATGATTGATGTTTTTAAAATAATTTACGAAGAAATTTTTACAAATTAAGTTGTCACTTTTTTATTTTCGCTATAAAATTAAGACTTCTAATTAAATATTTTCTGACGATGTAACTTTTTTTATTAGTGAGAAATTTTTTAACTATTTTGTCTTAATAATTTTGATCTTTTTACCTTTTAATTATTATTTGATCACATCTAGATTTCATGGATAGCCATCAAACTCTTCCTTCATTATTGGAAACATATAAGTGGCAATTGTAATGTAAAGATGAGCTAATTAAAGGAAGACGTGTTAGGAAACGTTATCATAATTGATTTTATATCCGTTGTTATTCCGAGGAAATAACAAGACTCTGTTATTTCATATCTCATCGTTCATTTTCGATCTAATAAATAACTTATATAATATAACGGCCCCATGCAGTCCATCTGTACCATCCGTATAAATCAGACGGTCAACAGTGAAATAACAGGACCTTATTATTCCCTCAGAATAACAGCAGATACGGACTCCATCATGATCATCAATAATGGGTGAATGAGATATACAGGTAATTAGATATTGGCTAATTAATGAACAGAAACAGAGCTCCGTGAAAACATTTCCAATGTGACTAAAACCCATCAATTTCTTAGTTTCTATGCTGTGTGATGAAAACAAACACTTCTTTGATGGCAAAGAGTTGTATGCAGCTTCCATGCACTCACCTTTAGATGACAACTGCCAACTAACATTTGGCAAAGAGATCGGTCTGCACCAGCTGAGACTGAGAAGTGAGAACACTTCATTTTAATATTGTGTAAGAAAACATTTCAAATTTTGATTCTTAAAACTTTTGTCAAGAAAACTAAGTTGGCCCTTCAATTTAATTGACAGATGAAAATTTAGGAACCACTTTTATTTTTTTTAAAGAAAAATTTCAAAATTTGTTGTATCCCAACCATATTCCAGTAGTAACCTACCGTATCCTACACGGTTTGAAGATGGAAAAATGCAGTAATCAGGAAGTTAAATATTTTTTTTTTCAAAGAAAATGTTCCAAAAAAAGGTTTCTTTCAGCAGATATCTAAATTAACTGTCAAGTTTGAGGAAAATAAAATAAAATTATCCACAGCACACAAATCACCACACCAAAATTCACAGAAGCAAATTTGATTCGTCTTTGGGATCCTAGATATTAAATGTTGTTGATTGGACATAATCATCTTTCAAATACTTAAATACAGAGGTGGCAAATTCAGTCCTGATTTGAGAAATTTATTCGATTTGTCCATATAATTAGCTTTGATATAATATTTTCATAAAATCAAAATATTTCAAACTCCATTCGATCCGACTTGAAATAACTCGAGATCTGAACATTATAGAAAGTTGAACAACCTAAACCAAACCCAATCCGATCAAAATTAGCCTTGATCAGACGGTTTATCGAAATCAAACTGACCCAATTCGACCGAATCCAATCTAACTTATTCGACATTTTAAAAGTATAAACAATTCTCTAGTAACTTGCTAATATAAACAGCATAACAAATCAAGAAATTATTTTTTACCATTGCTCCTTTTCACTGGATCATATCTGGTTAAATGGATAAGTGATATTAGTCATTAGAGAATAATGCTTAAAGGTGACATGCTTGAAGAACATGAAAATATATCAGATGGGATACAGTTAGCACACAATGCCACTACCTGAAAAATGACTTGAACAGTGATCACACAAATGATAATGGAGCAAAACATCTTGATGAATCCAAACACGACATCCTCTCAAACTAAAGTATGTATTTGCACTCGGTGCCAGTACAAATAATAAAATGACAACAGGATACCTATAGGATAAAAACAAAGAACAGAATGTTTGCAGGCCTAACATGAGAATAACATACAAATAAATATATACAGGAAAAAAAGGAAATACATGAAGCAATACAAGGTTTTTAATTGTTAAGAAGGTGAGCTAAAGCCTTGTCAGTGTCATTGTCATACATTGCTAAGACCTCTGCAACATTTTTTGATGTGAAACCCATTTCATGAAGCACATTATATCCCTTCACAAATTCCCTTACCTACAAACAAATCAAGTCAAAATATATTTTTAAAACAAATGAACTTTCTGCAAAGCTAACTTCTAAAATTGAGAACAAAGGCATGAAACTCATGCTCTGGTGTATTCTATAGATTAAAGAATCATGCTATACTTAGTTGGATTACTTTTTTTTCATATCAGATAGTCTTGTCAATTTCAGTGAACATAAATTAGAAATAGAAAATAAACTGTATTAAGGATCAGAGGAGGCACTTTTTTATTGATAAAGAGACGTAGATGATGATTGACAGAGTAAAGAGGTATGGTCTTTTTGGTCAGAATTACCTTTCAAAATTGTAAAATAGATAAGTTACCTTAACAGCATTGTCTCCAAAATTTAGTACTGCAAATGCAACTGCATCACGTGCCAACCCTGATGCAACATATTTTTCCACGATCGGATCACCTGGAGGAGCCTACCAAAAAATAAAAGTTGGATAAATTCTATTGGAAAGAATCAACAAAAATGCCCCTAGCGTTAGTTAGTAACAAATGGCAAACAATCTTAACTTCCATCATTACTACCTATGTTTGTTAATGTGATTCAGTTTAAGATTGTGACTGAACACAAGAAGATATGTAGAAGATTCATTAATATACTTAAGGTTATTACATAATCATCACAAACAAAGGTCGGTCCATGACTTCACCAGACTTATGTCCTCACAATTTAAAAAGAATGGAGCTAAAAAATGATACCTAAAAATCTGGGATCCATTTCACATTTGACATCAGAAGTAAGAATTTAATATAATTTCCTAGCAAACAAGGAATCCATTTTGCACATGATTAAAATTAGAGGTACTTTTGCAATTTGCTTACAACGAAAGAATAAATAACATACCATATGAGAAGCTGTAGTGGCAGGGGGTATCGAAGGAGAAGCCCGTTTTTGGTGGCCTTCACTAACAAATTTACTCCAATCTGGGTTCTCTTTCTCGGCCTCAGCAAGAATCCTCTTCTCAAATTCAAAATCAAATTTGAAAGTGCTTCGAGGGACATCTGGTATTGGGGCAGTCATTTGGGGCTGCAAACGGAATTCCGTAGTTACAACATGTGAAGACAATTCCAAGTTCAAGAAATAATTCTAGATCATCGATTTCTTTAAACGCATGGTACATTTTTGGTCGAAAATCTAAGTCTTTGATGGTGCCTACTAAACTTTTCAAAATAAATGTTAACATGTACTACCAATGTCCCTGAGTTATTGTCGTCATTTAATAGATAGATTAAAAAAACAACACACACACACACACACAACTCACAGGAGGTGTTATCTGATATTCTGGTTTAATCATGACTCTGATTCCATGTCCAGCTGTGTCGAACAATACAATGAACAATCAAATTAAAAACTGAAGCTTAGTACTGACAGTTGGAATATAAAAAATATACATAAATAATAATTCAAAATTGGATAACAATTGGTATCAGGCCGTATTGGTGTGTCTAAACACCAAGACAGTTCATTCTGAATTTAATTAACATATAATTTCTACATCCATAGAATAGAGTACAGGCAAACAGGAAGCATTAAATTCTAGTACCAAATCAAAATAAAGTGCTCTTTGACTAATGACTATCTTCTTCTGAACCAAACAGAAATTGGCATCAAATCCTAGAATTAGCGATCCAAATTGTTTAACATAACAAACAAAAATCCAAATCACCACAGAAATAATGCAACAAAGTAGACAATTGGAGACACAAAACCTAGAACCTAAATAAGCACACAAGTACAAGGCAATTTAACGAGGGATTGCAAAGAGAAAAGAGAGAGAGAGAGAGAGAGAGAGAGATACAGGACGGAGGGGCTGAGCCAGAGGGGGAGGGGGCGACCCGGTACGGCGCTCCGGCGGAAACCGACGGAGGCGGCCCCATGGGACCCACTCTCGGGTACATGTGCCCCGTTCTGTTTCTTAGATCGTAATCCATCGATCGATCGCGCGAGACGGCGAGAGAGAGAAAGAGAGAGACGGACTATAGACTATAGTATATGCTAACAGCGTGTTGATTACTTCGCACAAGTCTTTTCTTCTTTTCCTTTTTTTAATTTTCCTATTTTTTTATTGCTTTTGTCAACGATTCAAGTCCCCAAAATTTTTAAAATAATAAAATTATTATGTAAAATTAATTATATAATAAAATAAAAAACCAAATTCTATAGATACTACAACCGCAGTAGTGAATTAATAACGGGGCGGGTCGGCTACTCGTGGATCCGACCTGTCCGGATTCACGGGTACGGCGGGTATACGGGTACGGCGGGGCGGTATGCATGGGTTCGAACCCAAAACTCTCAACCCGACCCTTGATAAACCCGGGCGGGTCGGATCGGATTCATCCAACTTTTCGATTTTTTTTGAATTTTTGAATTTAAAATTGCACATTATTTTAATATATATATATATTCGAATTTTTCTGATTTTTTTTGAATTTTTTGTATTTTTTTTTAATTTTTTTGAATTTTTCACGGATCCACGAGTCGAGCACGGGCGGATCTAGGCACGGGTCTACACGAGCACGGATCCAGACGGGTTTGGAGGATTTGAGGCCAACCCGACCCGTGCTAGATCCGTGGATCCGAAATCCACGGGTCGGATCAGATCTGAGCACGAATACGGATCAGGCACAGACGGATCCAAAAACGGATAGACCCGCCCGAACTTTTTGAGAACACTAAACCGCAGGGATTAACTGCGGTTCTTTTAAAAGAAATTTAAAAAGTGAACCGCAGATAACATATGTACATTCCACATTAAAAACTGGATAAATTACAAAAATGAATCCAAATGAAATCTGTTTTCATATTTTCATTCCATTTATTTTAGAAAGATTTTCATAGATGATCAAAGCAAATTTTCTTTAACAAATACGATCAATGTTCTCATAAAAATTTCACCAACAATCAATGACGCAATTAATACTTGCGTCTCTAAACATTTTTTAGTTGTGCAAATATTACTTGCGTCTCTAAAGTATAAAATTTGTGAAGAGAAGTGCACGAGAGTTGGAAAAAATGAAAAACTTAGCGCTGTTGGTCGTTGGTGAAATTTTTACGGGAGTATTGGCTGTATTTGTTAAAAAAATTCGTTTGGTTTTCTATGAAAATCTTTCTAAAATAAATGTAATGAAAATGTGGAACACAGCTGCGATACATTTTTTTATTTATTCACAAGAAGGGAATGCGAGGGAAATAATGCATTTTTAATGTGAAACGCAGATTCCATCTACGATCCATCTACGATCCATTTTTTCAATTTTTTTTAAAAAAAGGAATCTTAGTATTAATAGAATTTTGTTTTTTATTTTTTTAAATATTTGGAAATATTTCAGTTCAAGCCTGCTCAGGTCGACTATAACAACTTGTAGCAATAGACTTGTTCTAAAATTAATACGTTAGAAAATATGTAAAATGTATTTAATTAAATAAATGCAATTTTTATAATTATAGAAATATAGATAAGAGATGGTCAATTATTTATATATTCGAGTATGTTTGGATGCAGAGACGAAATCATAGTTTTGTTGTAAGAAAGGCTGACAAAAAAATATGATGAAAAGCATAATTTTATTTTTTTTATTAAAATTGATATTTTAAGAAAATATAGTTATATTTAACAATAAATGAAAGGCATATGCAGTTTAAATTACAATGTTGACTAGTACGCGATATCATATAAGCATAGCGTTTAATACTAAAATTAAAAATAAACTTTAGCAATATGTAATATTATTTGAGAACATGTAATTTAATATGAACATCTTGTTATTTTGTATATATATATATATAAGATACGAGTTATGAAAACGTTTAAAATAGTATGTAGGATATAAACATTTAAAACAGTACGCATTATGTTTCTTTATTTTTATCCACTTTTGACTTTGACTTTTATTTTTTTTAGCAAAGTTAGGATGGAAGTGAGAATGGAGGATATTGTTAGTCCGACTCATATTTGTTAAAAGAAGCTGATACGTAGATACTAATATTGATATCGAGTATCGATATCGATATATTATGCATATTTAATTGAGTTACTATGCACACTAGATGTACGCTCGCACTCTGTGCGAAAAAGTTAAATTTTAAACTTCCGTATTATAATAATAAAATTGTAATAAACCGTTTAAATAATTAAAAAAATAAAAAAAGCAACGGAAAAACAAATGGGAAAATTGCTACATCGAAAACACTATTTATAACCACTGTAGCAACTATTGTTCAACTTTTATATATGTATGATTATTTGAGTTATTATGTTTTTTTGTATTGAAATAGTTATGCATATTATTTTTTGTACTGAAATAATTATTCATGTTATTTGAGTTATTATACACATTATGTTGTTAACATGAATAATAATTTTTCGATACAAATATAACATAAAATAACATGCATAACTTAAATAGTGTGTATAATAACTAAATATGCATAAAACATCGATATTAATAATCGGTATCAATATTAATATTAATATCTACGAAATGTTTTCCTTTGTTAAATTCATTTTAATAAGTTCTTGTACAGAGCAGAGACAACACATACTCCAATATTTCTCAATTTTTATTTTTTATTTTTTGTCGAGCTGGTGCGACGTGCGAGTATAAGAATTTCCCTATAAATTGTAAAATCACTCCGATTTGATATTGACACATTGTGCATTTGTGTGTCTATGCCAAGCGCTGATCAGTCAAATACCAAAACATTACAAAACATTGTCCGATCACCTGACATTAACATATGGCATATCCAAACCAGACCATTAATTTCATTCAATTAAATGCCTAAATAATTATTAATTTATTATTACAATTACAATAAATCCCGCTGGTACCTTCTCTTCCCCATCGATTTTCACGCCATGCCTACCTCTCCCAAGCTCTTCTCTTCGTATTCTCACTCTCGTCGCTTCGCTAAGCTCCGCCGCTTCATCCCTCTCTTTTGCTTCCTCTTCGGCCTCTCTGGTTTCATTTTCGCATTCGTCGCCTTCTTCTCCGCTCAACCGAGCACTCGCAAATGCTCAGGATCCGATCCGCTCTCCGTCAAAGTCTCGTGGGATCTGAATTCCCAAATGCCAGGCGATGTCGCGTTGGGAGCTAAGGAGCGACACAAAGTGATGGGCTTTGTTGGGATTCAAACGGGTTTCGCATCCGCTGGGAGGAGGAAGGCGCTCCGATCCACTTGGTTCCCCTCAGATCACAAAGGCCTTCAAAGGTTTTTTCGAATCTTGTATCTTTTATCCAATTTGAGACTAAACTGCACTTTCAAATGAGCTGTTGTAAATTAATTAGCTAATTATGCTGTCATTTCGATATTTCATATATTTTTCTTTGTTTTCCCACAGATTAGAAGAATCAACTGGATTGACTTTTAGATTTGTGATTGGAAAAACCAAAGATAAATCAAAGATGGCTGCTCTTCAGAAAGAGATTGAAGAATATGATGATTTTATCCTTTTAGATATAGAAGAGGAGTATAGCAAGCTTCCTTATAAAACGTAAGAACTGATTGCAATTTAAATGTTTTGGTAAAGTTTATATATCTAGCATGTCATACAAGAGCAGTGAAGAGTTTATATAAAGAGATAGCTGATCTCATCTGGTGTTGTAGGTTAGCATTCTTCAAGGCAGCATATGCATTGTATGATTCTGACTTTTATGTCAAGGCTGACGATGATATATATCTCAGACCAGGTAATTTTTTTTTATTTTAGTATTTGGATTTTTATTTTTATTTCTGGTAAAGTGGGATTTTGGTGTATGTTAAATATGTGCAGTTGTGAACTTGTAGTAGCACTCTGGAAGTTATGCTTATATGTACTTTTGTTACTGAGTGCTGATTTGGTACTAATGGGTAGCAGTTGCTCAGTCCAGAAAAGGGAAACATGTATTAGTCCAATAGTTTGGTTTAGGTTCAGCTTGTAGGCAGTTCCTACATATGTCTGAAACTCTGAATCATCATGCAATTCATATTTAACCTTTTTCTTGAAGTGAACAGATTAATGTAAAATTACACCAATGCTTAAATCATCAATAATATTGAAAGTTGTATAAAAGTCCAATCTGCGTCAGACCAACCAAATATTACAAGTAATTAATGCGATCTTGTTTGGTTGACTAGACCTGACCCAACTTAGTGATGGGCGGGTGATGTGGGTCCATAGGCCATGCCATATATGTTTAGGTTTTAAATAGATGTGCCAATCTGACTATAACAGTTTTGATCCCTAGAACGTATTGATCCAGTTCCAGGAAGAAATGTTGATTCTTGGTCTTTGTTTGCTTCGTTTAGATGAGTAGTCCATCGCTCTATCAGGGTCTCATTTCTGCACTTAATATGTGGGCACTAAAAATTATGACTACTTTTCAGATCGGCTTTCGTTACTTATTGCTAGAGAGCGGTCTCACTCTCAAACCTACATAGGATGCTTGAAGAAGGGCCCTGTTTTTACTGATCCCAAATTAAAATGGTTAGCATTTTAGAATCTAGTAGATGTTTATGGACAAGAATTACCTTCAATCCTTCATGAAGTTCTTCCAGAAACATACAAACCAATTGGAATTGCCAAGTTAAATGGATAAGAAACTAATAAAGGGAAACATCAGTACAAGGAAAAAGAACAAATACACTATTTTTACAAATACAGTACTAATTAATCCAAACT